>OZ025223.1:3061624-3224124 GCA_964019055.1 Anthopleura xanthogrammica | reverse complement strand
CTGGCATACCACTGATGTATAAATGCGACTGCCAATTCCTGGCTGACGACAAAGAGATAGTTTACACGATTTTAGCTGACTTTTTCGATATCTATGAGATGGCAGACGTTCTCGCCCTGGGTTCTCCAACCTGTGAACGTGTAGATTCCAATCATGGAACTTACAATCGACAACCCAATCGTTTTCATTGTACTGAGTCAACACACTCGTCTATGAAAGAAGGGGGCTCCATGGAGGGAACAGTGCAAGGCTTCTGCACGATTTCATTTGTAATCTTCGTGGTGATTTATATAGAAGCACTGGGAACAGGACAGAACAATACTACTATAGAATCTTTGAAGAGCTATATAAAACCATTAATTCTCCTTCAAGATATCCCATTCTTCTGTATCCGTATTTCGGTTTGGGCGGAGTACGGGTTTCAGCCTAACCAATTTCTCTTCTTGGTTAAGAATGTGGTATCAGCGAGCCTAACCACTATCGATTTAATATTTTCGTTCTGTCAATCACTGGCACAACCAGATGAAGGACAACCAGATGAAGGACAGCAGGGAAATGCAGAGCAACAGATTAATCGTGCATTGGAGGATAATCCCTGAAACTGAAATCTCCAAAGAACTGGAACATAATGTATAATAAGGGACAGAGGACTTTTGGAAAGTCTAGAAATAGTTATAAAACTAATAAACTTGTGGCCCGCCCTCTTTTTTTTTGTATAAAAAAAAACTTCTCATTTTCTCAGCAGTAGTAGTGAGCTTTAGCTACTTTTAATAACAATTAAGTCTACTTTAAGAATCAGTGAATGCTTATTCCGAGTATTAGTGTAGAGTAGAATGTCGTCGCGTTTAGATTCACACTAGTACAGTATATATAGTTTTCTTTTTTCTAGATGACTGCATGGAGTTTCCGGCGAAGAGCGTCAGAAATAAGCACTTTTCGCTTAGGTTTGTAATCGATTATATGTTATAAGCTGGACTTAACGATTCATCATTTCTTCTGATTTACTTGTCTATATATCACAGGTAGCCCAAGCTATGGTTCTGAATACCTATATATAAAGAGTGTATGTGTCACGAAATAATTAAGCCCCAGGAAATCATGTTAGTTTTGTTATACCAAGTTGTATTATTAATGACAGCGTTGTTTTTTTTGACCTCTAGAGGGATTATCTAAAGTACTAAGGACAAGAGGAGTTACATAACCTATCTTAAGTCTTTCTATTCAGTTTGAATCAGTTACGAAATCCATTGTAAAGAGATAGACTTAAATAGAGAACTCTATTTTGCAAACTGGCCGGTGCTAGCCAGTTGAGTTGGTCCGTTAACCGAGACAGAACCAAGAGAATCGGAAGGAGTAAAAGCTGAGAACCTCTTCAACTATTTAAACACAGGATAGTGGGTTAATCTTGCAGCGAGGAAAAGTGGCCAAGTTCTAGAGAAAGTAAACCAACAAGGACACTGAGAAACAAGAACACTGAACAATATTTTGAACCTTGAAAGTAAGAACTGAACATTGAACATTGAATATTGGAACTTTATAATTATTAGTTTTAGTTGTTAGTCACAGTAGAATTAAGTTAAGTTAAGTATTTTCATTTAGAGTTTTATGCATTTAGTTTATCGCTGTTCTGATTTTGCCCTCGTATTAAATGCTGTCATCACTGTATGTTGTGCTTAATTGATTCTTGTCGGAAGGAAGGTGAATTACTCAGGGAGGGAAACTGTAATATCGACCTTGAAAAAAATTTCTTTAAATTATACATGTTTACTGATATTGATATTTGATATATTCATGTTTATATTTATCATTAGTTAAGATAATTTTCACCTCGTACATGAGGAGCACTGGTGTAGTTAGTAAAGTTCGGTTTCATGTTATACCAAAGAGCATATACTATTCAAATAAAACTTAAGACCTCCTCTCTGTAAAATGATAAATTTACTTCGAGCCCCCCCCCCCCCCCCCCATTTTTACATCAATTTTATTTAATGACCCCCCTTCTGGTTTTTCAGCCCCCTCCTGATAATTATTGCACAGTCCCTAATATAAATCATGATATTGTTAAAAAGTAGTCCTAATATGATCAAATAAATTCGGAATTGCTTTGCACTCCTCTCGTCTCCTCTCGTCTCCACTCGTCTCTTCTCGTCTCCTCTCGTCTCTTCTCTTCTCTTCACTTCTCTTCTCCTCTTCTCTAGTATTGTATTGTATTTTACGTTGATGAACTTCTCGACCTTTCAAAACTGTTGGTTGCTAGGTCGTTTCCGTTGTCCAATATTCCAACCCCTTTTGTGCGTATTGTTTCCAAAGCATATCTCTAAAAACAATCGCATTATTAAGAGAAAAGAAAATACGGCTTTCCTAACACGACTAAAATTACAGTATATTAACTATGCTAAAATCAAAGGAAAAATAGTAAGAGAAATAACGTCTTTAGTAAAAGCGAGGTTCGAGCTGAGATGCAGTTGAAAGTATACAAGGTGCTTATAAGCGCCTTTGTCGCGATAACTTGTTGACAGGGATTGAAAAAAGTTGGAACACCTGCCAAAGACAGCACGACTGAGAATAATGTCAAGAATTAGTGATAAAGAAGTCGCCAAGTTAAAAATATATAATAGCGTCGGCTTGTTAGATGATGAGTTTATAGCAGCAAGTTAAGTGAAAACGTACTTTAAAATATTCATTGCAAAGACAGACCTTTCAAAATTAGGGGAAAAGGAGTACATTAAGAAGGAAACGGAAAAAAGAAAGAAAGGAAAAAAAGAAAAGAAAGAAAATGTATAGGAAAAATTTGTTTCAAGAACAGAAAACATACACAAGGAAAATACAAAGAAGCCTAACTTCAAGGGCATAGAAAACAAGAAAGGAAAATATTTTTGCTTTCTTTTCCAACTCATTTTCTTCTTTCCTCGGCCATTTCATTTCCTAGCAAGAATCAGCGTGAGATGAAAGCACTTCTAATGTTTCCACATTAATCAACATGCGGTACTGCTTCAAACTCTCATCCTATTAGCCATAACGGTATATTTTATTTCACTAGTGCTGTCATCGGTTCCATGCAATCAAATTCTAAATTTTGAGTGTGGCGATTTAGCACGAAATATATAATTGAAAAACAAGTCCCACGCTTAATTTTGATAGTGTCCATTGGTTCCGAATGTAGAGGGGAAGCCGTGAAGTTGATAAGGTTACACTATGCAGTGAAAAGTCATTTTTTAATTTGATTTTTAAACGTGTCTCCTAGATTTACCGGCAGTTTGACGAGTCGCCGTGACATCATGTCTGGAAATAGCCGGTTAAACGAAGTTGTTTTTGACGGAAGAAAAAATGTGGAAAAAAAATGAAGTGCTTAGAAAATATGACATAATTCCTTCATTGAACAACTAGATCCTGTGAAGATGAAATTGCTTTGATATGAATGTCGGCATGTTAGTGACACCCACTTTGCAAGCCTTGAATCCACCTTAGATCACAGCCATGCACGTCAACTGGTGCCGTCCCTGACAGTTGATCCCATTCCTACCCATCCACTGTTATCTTGGTAAGGCAACGACCTTTTACCATACCAGATAACAGTGGATGCCATCCAAAACAGTTGATGCCATTCCTACCCATCCACTAAGGCAACGACCTTTTACCATACAAGATAACAGTGGATGCCATCCAAAACAGTTGATGCCATTCCTACCCATCCACTAAGGCAACGACCTTTTACCATACCAGATAACAGTGGATGCCATCCATAACAGTTGATGCCATTCCACATACAAGATAACAGTGTATGCCATGCATAAAATTTAAAGCCATTCCTCCCATCCACTGCTATCTTGGTAAAGCAACCACCCTTTTCACACGATATACCTTGTGAGGCAACCAACCATCGACTGTTGTTTTGACAGCCTTGTAACGAAAGAGTGACGTGCTACCTAGCAACGAAGTTTCTAGAAATATCATCTTCGTCTCTCTCGTACGACATGTTTACACTTGGCTTATCATTTTCTGAAAATCACACCAATTTCTCGTGTTTTCTAGCCTAGAATTTTCGCTCTCCTGATTTAATTTGGTGACGAACTATCCTTTCGCATTTCCCAGACAGAAAACAGACAATTCCGGCGGATTTAACACACATAAAAAATATATTTCGTATGTGTTTTTTTTTTTACTTTCGCAATATTACAGTACGTTCTTGAAAGCCCAGTACAGCGTCAAATCCTCCAGCCAAGTTAAACCACTTTTAATTGGAAATTTCCGGTTTACATTAAAATTACTATCTACTATTAATATCACAGAGTCACCACTGTTCCTATGGCAACGAGACGAGGGACATTTTTCGTCATAGTTTTCTACGCTTCGAAGGTTTACGAAGACATAAATAAACCTTGATTAGGTCAAAATATGATGGCGATAAAAATCTTGCAGGAGCCAAGATTTCGTTGGAAATTTGTTGCGAAATGGCGGAATTTAACTTGGAAAAGCGAAAGCGTGGGCCCGAGTGTTTGGCTTCAGCAAAGCTGGCCGTTTCTAGTCACCACATGTTTGCATAAAGTAACTGTAAGCGCGGTGAAACGTGTTCTCATTGAAGAGGAACAAATTGTTTCAGCGGGTTTCCCCCGCAACGGTAACCAGGACGTAATAAAGTATCGAGACGTGTCACGCATCTCAGTCTATTCGACGTGTCACGCAAAACATGTCACGCATCTTATCGCTAAACTAATTATGAATCATTACACACATTATCTCTCCCAATTAATTACTTATTCTGCATGATCACGTTTTCTAAAAAGCTGGTGTTTTTAAGGAGGTAAAATATCAATATTACGTAATGTCCAACTAAAGGAAATAAACGGGAGGAATTGTAAATATTCTAGGAACGACAAACATGATGTCAACCATGGTTCAAACCAGAAAAAAATTTTAAAAATTCGACTTCAAATTTGATACCTTATCTTATCTTTTTACGCTAACAAGTGTCAACCTTTTAGCGTTCATAGCTCTGAACTATAAGACTTGGAATACAGACCTTTGGACTCGAAACTTTGCAAGTTGAAGCAGTTTCGTGAACTGTGTGGATCTGGGATTAAAGTCGTTCATATTACATAATGTAGTCTTGTGACCTTTTGGCAAAGGTTCTTGTAAGAATTTCTTGACGTAAGTTTTCTGCAAATTAAAATGAAAATATGTGTTCCAAGTCATGTGGAATAAGCGTGAGAGTCAAGTTTGCATGCCTCGTGTTTTTTTGTGTTGTGTACCCAAGAAACACAAGGTTGAACAAGGTCATACCATCAAAACTAGCTAAACTAATACGAAAAAATCATTTCGAAAAAAACTTTAAAATTTCCAAAAAATATGCCTACAATTCAAATTTGCACCTGAAAGTCTTGCATTCAATAAAAAAAAAATTTAAAGTGTTATTTTTTGTGGAAACTTTTTATCGATATTTTACAAAATTTGTTTAAAAAAATTATGGCCGTAATATTTATATTTAAAGCTATTGTAGAATCTTTTTTTTTTCACGCAATTTAAAAAATTTTTTGCACCAGATCAAAATTTGCAAAAACTCAAAAATTTTACTTCTAAAATGCTGCAAAGTACATATTTAGAAGAGATGTTTTAATCGCTTTTTTTCTACTGTGGAATTTTGAGCTCGGAGAAAAATTGTGAGAATTATTGAACGTGATACAGTTAAGATTTTAGCTCAAGAATTGTTTTTCTGCAGAGTAATCGTGCAAAAGTGCAAACGCGGGATAAATAGGTCGTACGTAAGTAGAGATAAAAGTATAGAAAAATCAATATGCAGACATGCAAGATGTAGTGTGCATTGTAACCTTGGCTGAGCGTTTGCAAATATACGGTCACGAGTTATAATCGCAAAATTGGCCTTTAAACGGAAACTGTAGAATTACTTTCCCAGGGAATTCAAGAGAATTAGTCTTTTTACTACAAAATATAAAATTCATTTTTTAGAAAGCATCTTTTCTTATGCCTGACTCATGTCAAGTCATGAGTACCACTTTTCGGGTTTTTCACGAGTTCAAGGTTTTCACACACAAGTCATTAGACCGTCACGTTCTTGTATTTTCTTGATGACACGAACTTCAAATATCGACTTTATAGCGAATTCACACAACCGTTCAACTAGAAACTCCTTCAAAATCACCAGAAATTGGAGAAAAAAAATGCATAAAAATGCGAATTATAATTTCAAAATTTCCCCGAATTTCCTGATTTCTCTAAATATAACTTCTTAGGAGCTTCAACCGATTGTTAATAGCGCTCTACAACATGTTGAAGAAACGTGTCACACTGCTGATATTTATTTACCAATCTACGTAGAGACCGCAGCCGGTACACTTGAGAAAGACGGGCTCTGATTGGCTAAGGTCACAATGCGTCAGCGAATGCAGCCAATCAGGTGTGGTTTATCTGTTGTCATACGTTTCGCGCCATAGCATCTTTATTTCCGTTGATATATATTAGAACATTACTTCATAACGAGGAATTTCAAAACACCGTACGAAGGTAATGTGATATAAAGATTCAAAGTCCGACGATCGAGAAACAGTACAAAAGTGCAGAATATTATGAAGACATCCCAGAAAATCGACAACTGTGGTCATTTTCAAGACGCTAAAATGTATGGGAATAATCAACTACGACGTTGTAGCAGTTGCACTGGTTTAGATGCGATGCCATTCGGTTACTCAACGGCGAAAGATACCTGCAAAGGTTGGAAAGGATGGAGCTTCTGTAGAACAAGAAAAAAGCTCGAAAGCACGAAGTCTTTACCAAGAAATCAAGTATTTTTGGGTAAGATTGAAACTGGACGATTGCTTGGAAGTGGAGGATTTGGAACGGTTTACGAAGCGAATTGTCTTGGAAATCGTGTTGCAGTAAAACGCATGCATCGAATGTTCAGGAAGCCCCGAGCAATGTTCGAAAGTTTACAATCAGAGAAACTTGTGCTCCAACTACAGCACCCGAATATTGTGCGAACTCTTGCAATAGTAGAATCGGAGATTCTTACAGATGTCGTAATTATTATGGAGTTTGCTGGGGAGCGAAACCTGCAAAGTCTTATTGTTGATGAACGCGAAAATCTTTGTTGTAAAAGACGGGTAAAATTTGCGACAGATATCACACGTGCGCTACAAGTCATTCATGAAAGAAACTTAGTGCACCTTGACTTAAAACCGGCAAATGTTATAGTGGATTTGTCCGATACTTGCAAACTCGGAGATTTCGGGTGTTGTCAACTGGTAGATCCCGGAAATTGTGAACAGGAGTCTCTTCCTCCGAGTCCGACACAAAGCCCTAGCTCAAGGTCGTCTCTGACGGGAACTTACGCATACCGTGCCCCGGAACTTTTAAAAGGAGAGGAGCCAAGCACAAAAGCAGACATGTACTCGCTAGGGATTTGTCTCTGGCAAATGTTGACCAGAGAACAGCCTTATGGACTTGAGAGCCAATTTGTGGTGATTTTTGGAGTCGTCGCGAACCAGATGAGGCCTTCACTTTCACATTTACCGGTAGACCAAACGCTTGATAAAGCAACCTGCGCTTATGTTGAACTTATGACAGGTCTCTGGAGCGCTGAGCGCGATAGAAGGCCTTCTGCAAGTCAGACTATGGAAACACTACAGTATATAAGAACTTTAAGCAGAAATACAAATACACTATCGTGCGTGAAAAGATGACATCGAAAAAAGAGAATTCAGTTATTATTTTTGGATCAAGGTTGACTCTGTGAGTCGACAGACCGTTGTATCATTACTGAATGCGTAACTAAACTCTAATATAAGACATTTTTCCCTTTTAGGGAAAAGTTTTTATCTTTGGAAATATAAGACATGAGTGAGGAGACATGTGAAGATAAATTGCTCGATTTTTTAATGCATACGAAAAATAAAGTAGATCACGTTCGTGAAAGTTATCAAAGGTGTAGATACGTTATTGCGTGTTTATATTCCGTGTTATGAATTGTGTATTTTGAGCGCTGTCACGGTGATGAAGAATTTGCATACATTACGATATATCACTCATTGTCAGGGCTATACCGCGAACATCACTGAGAAAAAATTGGCAAAAAATCGAGGTTAATGTCCCCAGCGCGGTGGTCTCAAAAACAACCCATTGTAATGCAGCAGCACTAAAAGGGTTTCCTCAAATTCCACACGGAAGCCAATCAAGTGTTCCCTCTGGAAACCCAGTTGAATGCAAGCGCTGAATCAAACAAAACATCTTCCCCCGAGCTCATGTTTCGCTGTAACACTCTCTCTTTTTCTCCCAGACGAATTTGCTCCGTGAATTCCTGGCTGCTATAAGATGCATTTTTCACTCCTCCGTGGAATTTTAATTTGCGCTTTGGCAGACCCCCTCCGAGAGGAAATTAATATGATTCGCTCAAAGGAGGGTATATAGCAAACAAACAGCTTGATTTACACGCACTAGAAAATAGAGATTTCCACCATGAGTCATGGATAGTTTACAACACTGTGGTTCAATTATTGGCGCGTTTGCCCGAAAAAGGAAAAGTTGCTGCGAAAAAATTCCAAATGCGGAGCTGACGAAAGCGTTTACAAATTTGCACAAAAAAAAAAATTACAATCATTTGCTTTCAATATACTGTACTTTTAAGCTTATCTTAACTTAGGAAGCCTTCAGAATTTCTTATTAAAACCTCTTAAATTCTCTAGTCGCAAATGCATTTTTTTTTTCAATCTAGTTCTCCATTGGAAGATTTTTTGGATTTTTAACATTTCTTCATCTTAAACTGACAACTGCTTTTTGGGAAATGTTGGGCTCGAGTGGTTTTAAGATAATCCGGGGAAAAAATCTCGTCGGTCTCGCGTTTTCGTTTGAAATAATAACAAAACGATCAAGGAAAAAGAAAAATAATTTTTGGATCTTAATCTAAAAAAAATTTTCTGAATTTTTTTAAACTCCAGAAGGTGAGTTCATAAATATTTATCTCAAAAATCAAAATGGTTTTGAAGTGAAATAATCTTATAATTAAGAGCATTTTCACAAGAAAACAAAATCTTTAAATGCATTTTCTACTCCTGCAACTTTTCCTGGAAATCTCCTTCCAGGAAAAATATACAAAAAAATACTATTTTACATAAATTTTGATAGTATTCTTAGTGGTAATATCAGACTAAGCTGGAGAAATCTTAAGGATTAATTTTGTAATTTTTCCTGGCCCATGTTATTAAATGATTCCAGTGCTGTTAAGTGCATTAGTGGTGCTAAAAGCAAAAATCACAATAAATTGAAGAGCTTTATTTATTTCCTAGATAGAAAGAAGTCTAATTCATTTGTGTTTTTCCAAAGCTAAGTGAATTTTGCCCTGCAGCTCACATCCTTAAAAGATGCAAAGCTACTGCATAGATTTTTTCATTTAGTAGATAAATAGCATTGTCATAAGAAGACAGAAAAGATAAAACTTAAAAAGTAAAGATAAAAATTTATATAAACCATTCCTAACCAACCGAATTTAGAAACAAAAGTTCCAAGCAATTTCATGTTCAGGTCACCTTAAATGACCAGATATATGACAATCAATCAAAGATGTCAAATAAGTGGAAAGGTTATCACAAGATTTAAAGGTATTGGTCATGCAAGAGTTTGAGAGGTGCTTATATAACTCACATTCAAAATATTCTGTCATGTTAAACCTGTCATGAGGATTCAAATGGTGAATATCATTACAAGTGTGAAAATTTATGAGTTTTGCTGCTGAAAATAGCAAGAATTTAATACTCTGCTGAGGTCACAAATTTCCTTTGATGACTTAAATTATCGTGACTTCTCCTCAATTAATGTATGCTATGCAGTACGTTATTCTTGAAAATTGAAGAGGTTCATGGCAAGAAAAAAGTTTTTATTTGAAAATTTCCTGGCCAGTTTCTTGGAGTCAAAATGAACTCTCTGTTTTTCTCAGTGAAGTCATATCAATAACATATGCCAATTGTGATGTACTTGCAAACTTTAGCACTCTGAAACTTCTTTAAAAAGCTTAAAAAAGGAAATTAAGGATATGCAACTATACATAGGAAGAAGAAAAAGAAAGATATGTTGATCACAAAAAAAAGAAATTTGAAATATTGGGACATGCAATCTTGCATGACATCCAGGACAATGATGAACTTCATTATGAAACTTTTGAGAACATTTGCAGCTGAGTGATAGATTAATGCATTTTGCAATTGTCTCAACAAAGAAGGTAAGAAAAACAATCAATATATTGCACAACTAACCTTTATATCATAAGCAAGATCCATAGAAACAAGTTTCTGAATTCTGCACCTTAAAAAAATATATTTTTTGTAAATCTTTTTTAAGGATAACAAGTAGTATAGACACATTCATATTTTTCAATTATTGAATTTGTAAGTGAGGATGAGATAAGAAAAACTGTGTGAAATTAGAAAAAGTATGAAAAAGGGGAATATCATAATTTTAAAAATAGAAAAGTTAAGATGAAATTTTTATTAATGAAATTTATACATGAACAGATCTGAGAAAGTAGAAAGTAAAAACTGTGTGAAATTAGAAAAAGTATGAAAAAGGGAAATATCATAAATTATTTTATAAATTGTAAAGTTAGGACGAAATTTTTATTAATGAAATTTGTACATGAAACAGATCTGAGAAAGTAGAAAGTAAAAACTGTGTGAAATTAGAAAAAGTATGAAAAAGGGAAATATCATAAATTATTTTATAAATTGAAAAGTTAAGATGAAATTTTTGTTAATGAAATTTATACATGAAACAGATCTGAGAAAGTAGAAAGTAAGTATTTTTTGGTCATATCTTTAGCTGACATTTCAGTTTAAAGTTTTTAATTATTATTTCTTAAACTGTAAAATTGTACATGTTAGATAAGGGCAAAGATTCATTCCAAACGTGCATGCAGTTCAAATAAAATAAATTTATATTGTTTAAAATTAAGGAGCTTGTGAAGTTGTTTTAAGTAGTTAGAAGGAATATTGTGATGAAAGGAAATGAGAAGTAGAATGCAAATTTTGTATTCAAACTTAATGAGCAGGAAGCAGACTAGGTTTGAATGGTAATAATAAGGATGTATTAAAACCCATATTAACTCACATATCAAGGTTTGAGAAAGATTAAAAAAGAAAATAATTACGTTAATTTGAATTGGAGAGAATTTAGTTGAAAAACATGCAACATCAAGTTATAATACTGGGAATCTGGCAATCATATTTTAAAAGAGAGCCACCTGAGGGACAATTCATTTTTTTTCCAGGGCAGTGGGAAGCAAGACTTGAGATTTGTTTTGGGGGTTTTGACATGACTTTAATGCAAATGAATATATTGCAATACTCTAGTTTCGAATTCTCTTTTGCTCACGCTAAGCCTCAATTTCGTATGGAATTATTTTGAATGTTTATGCATTCCAGTGAAGGTCTGTGGAATTTCAAAGTGTTTCTATTGTTGAAGGTGTTCATTCTTTACTTTACATGTTCTATTGTTCTCAAAACCAGAGCACTGGAAATCGCACTTCCAAGAGCCTCAGTTTCCAAATTTTCATGGAGGGAGGGGTAGGGGGATTTCCTGGACCCTACAGATTATTAATGATTTATAAATAGATGTATGGTCAGTAGGGTGGTGGTGGTGGTAGTGGTGGTGGTGGTGTGTGTGTGCATGTGTGTGTGTGTGTGTGGTGTGTGTGTGTGTGTGTGTGTGTGTGTGTGTGTGTGTGTGTGTGTGTGTGTGTGTGTGTGGTGTGTGTGTGTGTGTGTGTTGCATGTCAGGGGGAGGGTCACAGATTAAATTAATGCAAACAATAATGATAGAGAGGCCTATTTTTGATGCAACAACAGAGCGTGGGGTCAGATTTCTTGGTTAACAAGGGTCTCTCTCTTGATTTCAGGTTTTTTTTCCAGGTGCTCTGGTTTTCCTCACTCCTTTTGATCTTTGAGTAAGCCATGCCCTGACTTTGATTAGCACAAGGTATCAATAAAATTTGAAGGTTTAAATAAATGAGCCAATTCAATATGTGAGTTCAGGGCTCTGCACTAATAACATACTTTTATTAGTCTCAGACTAGTGAAGGTTTGCTGTGGACTAGTGGGGAAAAGACCTTGGGACTAGTGATTATCCACATTAAATAGCCCAAAGACTAGTAGGGTCCTGAGGCAAAGGGGGGGGGGGGGGGGGGGGGGGTCCTAATCCCATTACCCAGCCCAAAATTTTGCAAAATCCCATTCCCAGTCATGCAAAATCTCAGTCCCAGAGCATGAAATTCCATTTTTTTAGCACAAAAAAGGAGAATCCCAGCTCCCATTTTACCCCTTCAGGACCCTCTATCTGAGATGCACACATCAAGTATACAACTAGCATATCATTTAGAAACCATAGAAGAAGTAAAAAACACGGAAACCTATCCTAGAAAACTTGATAAATACTTGGAGAGCAATAAAACTGATAATAAGGAAGATCCAGTGACTTTCAACAATCCTACTCACCGAGTTCTTGCAGGGTTTCTAGGGCTGGTGAATATTTTTAGTAACGTCCTTGTCAAATCTAGCAGTAAAACTTTTAGGAAATCTCGTTATGAATAAATGGATCTCTTCCAGGAGGTAAGGACAAGTCTAAAAATGCCTCGATCAGCCTTAAATCTCAAAAAATATTGAGAAACTTTGTGAAAGACAAAAGAAAGTATGAAATGGCGCGCTTTTGTAAGACTGAGAACTAGGACCACAGGTAGCCCAAACTCGCCGGGATAATGGCAAAAGAAAAAAAACCAGCTAAAACTCAACGAGTTTCGCTTAAATTCAGCACTAAGAGAGCCAAGTACAAAACGAAGATACTATGTAAATTTTATTGGATTTTTTTTAGATATATAAGCTTAAAATTCCGCATTAAAATTTTGGTGGTAAGAACACTATGAAACGCATAGTGGTCTCCCTCGGTCTCCCTGTGGTAGACGAGTTTGGTTGTCCAACAAACATGGCGGACAGTACAGAAGAAAGTACAGATGAGTTTGATAAAACTCCCTTATCGCCGATCGTGGGAACTCCCTGCGATGAACTCGACCCTGCTGAGCTCTTTGAAGGCTATAACAATACCCAGGGAGGGTTTTCGATGGGTGATGAGCAGGATTCTGGGCGCTATTTGAGATCTTTTGTTGACAAAGTCGACAGTGAAGGAGACTCTGCGAGTTCAGAGCTGGAAGACATTTATGCTAGTGAACTTGGAGCTACTCCACCGAGGAATGTGCGAAGGAATAAAGAAAGAAGTCGAACTCAGAGGAAAGGACAAGGGTTGTGCTTGAAGATACCGGTAAAAGTTGAGGTCGAAAAGAAGAAACGCGAAAGAGAATCGGCACAAAGTCAGATTCAAAACGAGAGAGCATTCCAACGCGAATACAAACGTAGTAGTTTGGGAAGCACTTTGGAGAAGGAAGATTTATCTCGATCTTTGAATCTTCCTAACGTCAAGATAGATTCAAAAAAGAGGTTTATGTCTCTAAAGTGTACGAGACGAGACAACGAGAAGGAGAGTTCTCCAAAACACAGACTAACTCGATCTGAATCCGACCCCAAGAATCTAGGACAGTTTTCGTCAAATCTTTCTCAATCTCGTCAAGATTTTATACGAACTTTCTGTCTTTTGATTAAAATCGGAGCTCATGCTCGAAAGCAGAAGGACAGCCAGTTCGCTTCTACTGAACTTGAGCGACAAAATTCCGAGGAGCACAAGAAATGGCAGATTAAACGTTGTCTTGCTTTGTGGCTGGAGCTGCGTGCCTGGCATGGTGGACGAACTATGGAAGAACAAGACAGATATCTTATGGAAGAAAGAGCTCACGTTGAAGAAGTTCTAGATGAATTTATTAAATTCAATTTAAATAATGTAGTCTCCAATGGAGATGGTGATGATGAATTAACTTCTGTGAAGGATAGTGTTGGCAATATTGAGGAAGAAGATGATGTTTCATCTAATAACCAATCAACCACAACTACTGCTTCTACAACTCCAACAGTCGTGATAGAAGACTATGAATTGGGAGGTAGTAACAATAAACATTTGAATAATGATAGAAATTCAATGACGACAGACGATTCACCAAGTGAACCTAGGAATTCTTCATCTTCTGATTTAACATCAAGGAAAGAGAATTTGAGTTTAGATTTGAAAAGTGGTGGAAAAACGAGGTTAAAATCTTTAAAGAGTGAAGAACTGAAGCCAAGATGCAGTACGCCAGAGAATACAGTACCCAAGGACAGGTTTTGTAGATGGTTGGAATTTGCGATTACGGAAATTACAGAATTGTTCGACCGACTTGAATCAGTGGAAGAGCTTTATTCTACAAAACGGGCAGTCGGACAAGCAAATCCTAAGTATTTGAGTCCTGAATTCAATAGGAACGTCGATGCACTGTTATTGTGGTTGAACATGACCAAGGAGTTACTTCATCGGCTGACGTTGATTTCAAGGTTTCTGGGTATTGATCCTGAGATGCATGAAGTATGGCATGATTGGATCAACATGGGAATGGGGATGCTAGGTAAATAAATACCGCAGGGAGAGGGGAAGGGGAGCTTGGTGGATGTCATGGGGGGAGGGGGCAAGTGAATGAACATGAGAATAGGGAATGGAGGAAGCAATGTGTGATACAGATGTGTCATCTAATGTCAGCACTAGATGAGGGAGAGGGTGGTATAATCTGCCCTGAGGGGGGAGGGGAGGAGTACTTTAATGTAGACTTGATGCAATAACCTGGGAGAGAGGGGTTTGAGAAGTGACCAAACTTCAGTATGTAATGGTTGTAATCACCCAAGGGTTGTGGGAATGGGAAGCACTTTGTGATATTTCGATTTGCCTCATTTGCATTAAATTTGAAGGGCACTTTGCATAAATGTCCGGCCAAATTTGGTCTTCAACTGCTCAAATACAGTTTTGAATGGACATGTTGACAAGTCATATTTGAAAAAAAAATTTCAAAAAATTATTTTTTTCTCCTAAAAGGTTCATGCACAGAAAGCGACTCTTGTGTTGAGGCAAGTACCACCTCAGAAGAATCCTACAGCTCAAGATCAAGTGAGTCTTTAGATGAAGGATCACCATCCACCCCCTTGTGCCATCGACAGCTCTCCCATGAAACCTGGAGTCCAAAACCACCAATGAGAACCAGCAGCAACATGTCGCAGTTCACCTGGACATTAACATCACGCTATAGGCCGTTTGTCGACAGAAGTATTAAAAAACTTGGACTTGTTAAGCTTGGTAAAAGAATTGGAGACATTCTAGATGTGACGCTGCTTAAAGCCAGGCAAGTTTTGTATCCCGAGGGACCTCAACCAAAGCGTGATGATCATTCACAGATGTCAATCAGTGAATGGCATGCATCAGTTTCACACCTAGAAAACATACTGTATCGAGATGTTGCCACCGAACAGAGGCCAAGGACCCATTCTTGTCCCGTCATAATGAATATTGTGCTGGAACGAAGCCCTTATACGCTTCCTTGGAAGAAAATCTTTGAGGAACTTGGCCTGCCATCAATCCGAGATCTGTATCTGTTCCTTGCTCGAATACCATTGGATATCAGCCATGAGTGTATTAGGTTAAGACTGGAACACAGACCCAAGGGAGAGCCTTCATCTCTTAGTATTAGACAGGTAAGACTATAGTGTATATTCCACTTTACGCTCCAGTGTACACTTTAGGGATTTTAAAATCCATGATGGTAATGTGGTCAATGACACCAGATGATGTACTCTGGTTTTCCTACCTTCTCAAAACCATGTTAAATTCCAATTTGATCTGTGAGTGACTTAGATCAGCCCAGAGGTTGTTTCAGGGTTCCATCTGTGAGTTAGCCATGCCCTGACTTAGATCAACCCAGAGGATGTTTCAGGGTTCCATCTGTGAGTTAGCCATGCCCTGACTTAGATCAACCCAGAGGCTTATTCAGGATATACATAAAATTTGAAGGCTATATTTTTGATAGTGTTTTCTTTGGTTTGTTTTAGCTTCTGAGGGAGTGTAAAGAGGTGATACTTGGTGCTGTGTTGGTGAAGGATTATTATCTTTGTATGGTGGATGGGATTGTCAGTCCAGAAGACAATGACCATGAAAAACTGGAGAATGACATCGAAGAATTTGAACAAGACTTACAGAGCATGTTAGAGGTGTGTAGTGAAAGGTGTATCCATAACACAGGGCTCAAAATAACGGCTAGTCAATGGTCAATGTCTGGCCAAATTTGGTACTTGACCGGTCAAATACAGTTTTGAACAAACGTGTTGACTGGTCATATTTGAAAAAAATAGAACAAAATATCATACGCTTGACATCTTGACCAGCGTATAACTGGCCGTTATTTTGAGCCCTGTAACATTTCGGTAGACGGTTCAATCCATAAGTAAAATATAAAAATATATATACTCCCCTTAGACAGCTCCTTCTACATCCTTTGGAAATTCTGATCCCCCTCTTTGGTATGGATATTTTCTGGAACTAATTCCATCCTCAGACCCTCCTCACCCCTTGGAAATTCCAATCCTTTACATTCAGTTACTAATATTTTGCATTATTGTCCAGGTATATTTTGAATACCTCCACAATGTGATCCACATGCTGCAGCGGCTTCCACAAGCCTCTAAAGGACTGAAGAATCTGCTGGAAGAGGAATGGATGTTTGTCAAGCACAAATATCAACACATCAGGGGCGGAGCTGTTGCTGGTGGAACAAGATTTTGGTATGTATCTACTGTGGGTATGGTGCATTGATGGTGCATCATGGTCTAGCTTGAGTCATTGATTTTGGTGTGTATCTACTGTGGGTATGGTGCATTGGTGCATCATGGTCTAGCTTGAGTTATTGATTTTGGTGTGTATCTACTGTGGGTATGGTGCATTGGTGGTGCATCATGGTCTAGCTTGAGTCATTGATTTTGGTGTGTATCTACTGTGGGTATGGTGCATTGGTGCATCATGGTCTAGCTTGAGTCATTGATTTTGGTGTGTATCTACTGTGGGTATGGTGCATTGGTGCATCATGGTCTAGCTTGAGTTATTGATTTTGGGGTGTGTATCTACTGTGGTTATGGTGCATTGGTGCATCATGGTCTAGCTTGAGTTATTGATTTTGGTGTGTATCTACTGTGGGTATGGTGCATTGGTGGTGCATCATGGTCTAGCTTGAGTCATTGATTTTGGTGTGTATCTACTGTGGGTATGGTGCATTGGTGGTGCATCATGGTCTAGCTTGAGTCATTGATTTTGGTGTGTATCTACTGTGGGTATGGTGCATTGGTGCATCATGGTCTAGCTTGAGTTATTGATTTTGGTGTGTATCTACTGTGGTTATGGTGCATTGGTGCATCATGGTCTAGCTTGAGTCATTGGTTTTGGTGTGTATCTACTGTGGGTATGGTGCATTGGTGCATCATGGTCTAGCTTGAGTTATTGATTTTGGTGTGTATCTACTGTGGGTATGGTGCATTGGTGGTGCATCATGGTCTAGCTTGAGTCATTGACTTTGGTGTGTATCTACTGTGGATATGGTGTATTAATGGTGCATCATGGTCTTACTTGGGTCATTGATTTTATTGAATCCTGAAGCAACCTCTGAGCTGATAAAAGTTAGGGCACAGCTAACTCGCAGATAAAACCCTGAAACAACCTCCAGGCCATGAAAGTCTGGACACAGCTGACCCATTGATCAATCGGAATTTAACCTGTGGGTTTCGAGTAGGGAGGAAAGCCAGAGAACCTGAAAAGAAAAACGTTGAGGAAAGGTTACCAAGAAAGTGACCTAACAAAGTTTACTCACATGCGATGCGAAGATCAGGAATGATATACCCTAGCCAGACCAAAGTGCATTGCAAGATGTCTTAAAAAGCAAGTTAAGATTTAATTTATTTTCTAGTGTGATGGCTGCTGGGTTGCTGGAATCTACTGCAGATTTCTTGGAGTCTGGACTGGACCAATGCTGCTCTGATCTCCATGACAACACTGACCACAGTGAAGATGTGAGGTATATACCTGTATTTACCATTTTCAGGTTCAGGAAAAAACTGGGTCGAGTTGGCATTACAGTGCATTGGACTCTTGATGTTCTGAATGAACTGATAATCAGTATTTTACCAGTGACAGTGGAGAGGGAGGGGCTGGTAGGGCTACAACTTTTCCCATACTAGTCTCTCATATTTTCCAATCTTAGCCTCCTTGCTTTTTTAAGGTGCTCTGTAGTCCTTATTTACAGATTAAAGCTGGTATGGTGTACACTAGATTGAAGAATAATTAATTTTGGGACAGTTTTTGACCAGTTACCCCCCAAAACACAAAGCATTATTGGGTATGATATAATAGAGAATGAGCAATTTTTTCAACTTTGATAGGAAAAAAGTTCTGGAGGCCTGCCGTAGCCTGAAGCATTTGTTCAATGAAGGAAGAGAGAGAGCTTCAAAAGCTTTGGGATTCACTAAAAAGCTGAAGATAGACCTAGAAAATGCTGCGAAGTTCAGTATTGATGTCCCTGTCAATGAGTTCATGTCTATGCTGGAGAGAACAGAGCACAGCCAGGTAAAGAGAAGAATTTCAGGGCTCAAAATAGGTGCCAATGGCCAAAATACAGATCAAGTTTTACTACTGTCAGGCTAAAAAAAATTTGAACTGCCAAATGGAAAATAAAATGGCAGGGGAATTTTGCTCCAAAATTATTTATCCTGCCGAAAATAAGAAACTGTCTGGCCATTTATCTTTTCTATTTCGAGCCCTGAACTTTCAACTGCAAGAGACCCATTTAGTTTATGACATTGTACAAATATAAAATTTATACCTGTTTACAACTGAAACGTTTGTCTGGATAAACTTTCATTCAGTCTCCTTGAAGCTCTAAGATTTAATTTCTGGCAATTTGTTCACCACTTTCCCACCTTTTATGGTTTTCCTGTGGTATGATTACAATGTACCCTGTGTCATGAAGTAACTGTTGTAAATCTCTTTCTTATTGGTTGAGGGGGCATGCTTTATGACAGCACAAAGCATATGCATGCGCACTTTCAATTGCGTCAATTGTATCCAAAATAATGATTATTGTAATTTGTATTTTATAAAAGAAATAAGAACACTTGCTTGCTGTGCTGTGTGAAGTTATAAAGCACTTGGCAGAACACTCAAGAAGTGTTGGGAAGCACTCTGTTATGTATTATGCTTCTCCTGACACTTCTCTTGTGTTCTGCCAATACCTGTGTGCATTATAACTGCACACAGCACGCACACACGTTTTCTTTTTCTTCAACAGTCACTTCTTTTAAAAATTCTAAATCCATCTTGAAACTGTAACCAAACTCAATAGGTGTATTTGAGATATGTCAGGACAAATTTTAAATCCAAGTTTTCCCATATTTTCAGGTGATTGTTGCTCATACCACAGGGCTGTTGATGTTTGTTCCTAAACATCTGAGAGATGACAAATGGTAAGTTTTTAAACAGTGAATAAATTCTTGTTGGTTTTGACAAAACAGATTTAAAAGGGTTAGCATCAGGTGGCCTGGTAATGCAAATGCCATATTAAATTTAAACAACCAAGGCTGCTTTAAGGGTTTTTCTCTGGGTCCTCCAGTTTTTCTTCTAAATTCTATTAATTCTACAATTATAGCCAAAGTTTAATAGATTTTCCTGCATTGTTTTTGTTTGTGCCTTTGATTATTTCACATAAAATGCACTATATAAATAACAAATCATTATTATTGTTTCTGATCGCTAGTCAAATCATTGATCTACTGAATGCATGTTGTGGACTTAAAAAGAGTCTAAAGAAAGAGCCAGGGCTTGGATACCTGCTGGTGATGCCGTCATCTAAAGTAGCCACTCCTGTCTGGACAGGACACAGGATAACTATCACCCTCACCGTCGACAACAGAATCAGCCTGGCTGATATTGAGGTAAAAAATCTTGGTTTTTTTTCCAGCTGCATGGCAAGTTTTCATGAAGGAGCAGTTACATCGATGTAACAATGTTGTGTGAATTTTAATGTACAAGCTTGACCACCAACTGCCAACTGCCACTGGGCTGGCTCAGTTGGTTGAGCATCAGACTTTTGTGCAGATGGTCATGGGTTCAAGTCATGTGTTCCTTGATAACAGACTGATTTACCTGGGTTAGCCTCATTTCAGCGTCAGAATATTCTGACACAAATACTGACGGCAAAGTAAAGAATGCACAACTTCAACAATGAAAGCACTTTGAAATGCCATGGACCTTCACTGGAACACTGGAACACATGAATATTCTGTGTAAATTCAAGGATAGCCCTGTGTAAATGAATCTGTAGTCAAGGAACACAGCTGTATTTTACAAATTATGAAAAAAGGACAATTTGATAAAGTCATTCACGATTGTCTGTCTGTCTGTTTGTCTGTCTGTCAGGTTGATGGGCTTATTCTAGTAGTTAACAAGTCACATCAGGTAGAAGAACAGCGCAACTGCTTCTTACAGTCCATGGGTATTCTTGTGACAACAATCAAAGAAAGAACCTCAAGCCATCAGGCTATTTCTGAATCGCTTGATTCACTTCAAGTAAGTCACAGCATCATAATCTGGTATTTTACTGTGATTCTCAATATTCTGCGAACTCTGTATTTGTGAGTTGTCCACTGGAATTTGGTTCAATCGAAGTTCGAATTCTGGCTGGACATTGTCAGGGCACGAAATTAACTTTTAAACCCACTAGCAAAACCTTTTAAACTTTTCAGTTCTTTAATTTCTCGACTATGGTCATAGTCGCAAAACTTGGCTATTTAAATTTTTTCTTACTCGCTAAACACAAAATTTCACTTGCATTTTGCAAGTTTGCGAGCATTAAATTTGTGCCTTGATTGTCCATTGACTAGCTGTTATTTCAAGCCCTGTAATCTTGTTATGATTATTTTCCACAGGACGCAGCATTATTACTTGGTACAAAGATAGTAAATGCAGTAAACCGAGCAAATAAAAACCTTGATGGAGAGATGTTTGACACAGAGGAGAATGAAAGGCACAAACTTTGTCAGAATACAGTGGAGACTATGTATGGTTGTTTTAACTTTGGATTTGAGGTATGAAAAGGATGATATTATACCCCCATGTACCCATATTAGACCTCAGTTTTCAGCTTGGTATATTTGTTATGTCTATTACAGACCATGTGTCATTCCTTTGAAAGTAGGATTCTTTGTTTCATTTGCATCCAAACAAAGAAATGATACTCAAGGCAGGGCTTGAAATAGGAAACAATTATAGCCTGCCAGTCCAGTAAATTTTGCCTGCCTTTTTATTATTTTTATTTTCGATTTGGCAGTTCACCGTTATTTTTGCCTGCCAAACCTTAAGTTTTGCCTGGCTTTTGGCCATTGGCAGGCCGCTATTTCGAGCCCTGCAAGGGAATGACACATGGTCTGAAATAGGCATCGCAAATGCTCAGCTAAAGAGGTCTATTGTTAGTAACTGAGGTTATATTTTTTTCTCCAGTACTTAAAGGAAATAGCAAGACTAGTGTCAGGTGATACAAGACGAGTCCTGGGCAAAACCATGCTGCAGTTTGCTAAAAGATGGATCAAGTTTGTCATGGAAAAATGTGAGCGAGGACGAGGCACAAGACCAAGGTATGTTCACTTGGTGCTGCAGTGAACATGTGTATATTATAAGTAGATATCAAGTGTAACCCTCAATAAAAGTTCATCATCATCATCATCCTCATCCTCATCATCATCATCATCATCGTCGTTGTCGTCATCATCGTCATCATCATCATCATCACCGTTATCATCACCATCATCAGCCATCCTCATCATCGTCATCAGCCATCGTCATCATCGTCATCCTCATCATCGTCATCATTGTCATCATCAGCCATCCTCATCATCGGCATCATCACCATCATCACCATCATCATCTTCATCATCATCATCCTCATCATCATCATCATCACCATCATCATCCTCATCATCACCATCACCACCATCATCAGCCATCCTCATCATCGTCATCAGCCATCGTCATCATCGTCATCCTCATCATCGTCATCATCGTCATCATCAGCCATCCTCATCATCGGCATCATCATCATCACCATCATCATCATCCTCATCATCACCACCATCATCATCATCACCATCATCACCATCATCATCCTCATCATCATCATCCTCATCATCATCATCATCACCATCATCATCCTCATCATCACCATCACCACCATCATCATCATCACCATCATCATCCTCATCATCATCCTCATCATCATCCTCATCATCATCCTCATCATCATCATCATCACCATCATCATCCTCATCATCACCATCACCACCATCATCATCATCATCCTCATCATCACCATCATCACCATCATCACCATCATCCTCATCATCACCATCATCACCATCATCGTCATCACCATCATCACCATCATCATCATCATCACCATCATCATCATCATCACCATCATCATCATCATCACCATCATCATCATCATCATTGTTATTTCTCAAGTTTCTGGTTCTCTGTCATGGGTGGATTTTCAGGGTGGGCATGCTCCATACCTCCACTGGTTTTGTTTTGCATAAACACCAAATTTTTCCAGCCCCCCTTTCTCAGATTTCTGGATCCTCCCTTCTTACTAATACTGAAATGCTTTTTTCATTTTTTTTTGGTCTTTGATTGAAGGGGGTTTTGGTCATGTGACCTGTTAGTGGAATTCGCAGTTGAAAATAATTTTTGCTTTAGATTTTTGATGTAAAGTTTTTTTTATTTTCTGTGAAATAGGTGGGCAACACAGGGCCTGGATTTCTTAACTATTGCCATTGATGGTAAAGTGCTCAATACAATGCCAGAAGGAGACTTCCAGGTGAGTAAGAAATGGTCATCTTGAACTGCTTATTAATAAGAGGAATTTGTTTCTCTTTCAATATATGACTTTGTGTTACATCACATGCATCAAGGGTGATTTATCAGTGCTACACTCACCTTTCACCTCTGTGGTCTATGATTCAATGATTGGACAGAGTTTGATGGGTTTCTCCCTTGATTCAAGATTTTTTCCCTGGTTCTCTAGTTTTCCTCCCTCCCAAAAACCTGCAGACTAAATTCCAATTTGATCTGTGAGTTAGCTGTGTCCTGACTTATATCAGCCCAGAGGTTGTTTCAGGGTTTGATCTTTGAGGTTGCCATGCCCTGACTTAGATCAGCCCAAAGATTGTTTCGGGGTTCAATCTGTGAGTTAGCTGTGTCCTGACTTATATCAACTCTGAGGTTGTTTCAGGGTTTGATCTTTGAGGTTGCCATGCCCTGACTTAGATCAGCCCAAAGGTTGTTTCAGGGTTCAATCTGTGAGTTAGCCATGCCCTGACTTTGATCAGCCCAGAGGTTGTTTCAGGGTTCAATCTGTGAGTTAGCCATGCCCTGACTTAGATCAGCCCAAAGGTTGTTTCAGGGATTGATCTGTGAGTTAGCCATGCCCTGACTTAGATCAGCCCAGAGGTTGTTTCAGGGTTCAATCTGTGAGTGAGCCATCCCCTGAGTTAGGTCAGTGCAGTGGTTGTTTCAGGGTTTGATAAAATTGATATTTGGATTAGTTTGGCACTGTTTCTTCCCTTTCAGTGGTGTTTTTAAAGTTTCGCAGTCCACCTACTGCCTAACTTAACTCAATCCTAAACTGCACTATGCAACCCAGTCTATTCTCTTGACTATGGTTACTTTTTTCTGCAGCGACTAAAGAAGCAGATAAATGACTGTATTTCACACGTAGTTGGCAGTGCTGATGGAGGCCCATCCAGTTCAGGTAAGCTTTCATCTTTCCTCCATTATAGACTGCCTTTCACCAAATATGAATACTGTATTTGCTCAATAAACTGCTGCAGCGCTCTTTAAATTTTCAGATTTTTGGTTACAGTGCTTATTTGGGAGCAGCACTTTTTTAAGGGTGGTGCTCTTTGATATTTTGTTCTCATATGCAGCTCTTAATTGGGGGCAGCACTTAAATGAGTAAATATGGTATGACCCAGATGAATTTTTATACCCAGTGTCATGTTGTATGTGAGTAGAGTTATTAATTTCTTGTTTTTCTCCTGTTGTGCTTTGTTTTTTTTCCTAGGTTCTCCATTTCTCCTCCATCTGCAAATTTAACTTATTATATTTGATTTATTTACATTGTTTACAGCCTACCGTCCACACAGTCCTGCAGTGGGTTCATCACCAGTCCTCGGCAAAAGTTCTCAGATTGGTAGTTCTCTTCTTCGGCCATACAGCTGGCCAGCGAACAGATCACCCAAGCCAGAGGATGGTGAAAATGCACATAACCGCCACCTGTCTGAGCCGCACAAAAGCACTCACTTTCAGAGTCTTGCTGAGGATGCCAAAGGAGAAGGTAGACTTTCAGACATTATATACCAACATAATTACAAATGTTCTGTGGGATGGAGGGATAGATATTTTCTGGAACTACACATACTATCATGAGACCCTCCCCATTAATTGGAAATCCTAATATTCCTCTGTGGGGGAGGTATGGATATTTTCTGGAGCTACACAATATACCCTCCTCAGACCCCTTCCCCCCCCCCCCCCCACACCCCTTGGAAATTCCCAATCTCCCTCTGTGGGGGAGGTATGGATATTTTCTGGTACTACACAATATACCATCCTCAGACCCTCCCCACCCCTTGAAAATTCCAATCTCCATTAATTTGATTAGAAATCAAAGCCATGTCTCTTTTCATGACAGAAGGTGAAGGTTCTGAGCAGGACGAAGAAGATGCTGAACCAGGGAAGCCAAAAACATCCCCGGTTCCCCATCACAAAGACAGCCTGGATTACTCCATGGCACCGAAAATGGAAAAGGTGAGGCATGCCCTTAGAAGACTTGAACAACAAAGAAACAACTACTTGGTGGAGAAGCAGGTGATCGGGAAAATCAGTAGCAAACACAGGGATATAACTAGTGAGCTGGCCAATATTTCTAATCGACGAGTGCCATTCAAGTGGCAGAGAGGCATGAAGATTGGTGAAGGGCAGTTTGGGAAGGTGTATGCGTGTGTTAACCTTGATTCTGGGGACATGATGGCCATGAAACAGGTATGACACAGGTTACCTATTAATTTTTTATTTTAAATTGATAAAGTAACTTATCAGTATTGTTGTTTGGACTATTATGATGTGGTTAACACAGAGTGCATAGTACTTTGAGTTATGAATAATGATGGAGATGATGGCAAATGCATAAGATGCTTTTGAGGATAGTGGTGGTAGTGATGGTGCATGGTGATAGTGATGATTGTGGTAGTGATGATGATAGTGATGGCGATGAAGTTGGTGATGGTGGTAGTGATGGCAATGGTGATGATAATGGCAGTAGTGATGGTGGTGGTGGTGGTTGTGGTTGTTGTGTTTGTAATAATGATGATGATTAGTGGAAAGTGATGATAGCAGTGATAGTGATGATAATAGTGATGATGATGAATGATGGTGGTGATGATGATGTTGGTGATGATGATGATAGGGATTATAATGATGAATGATGGTGGTGATGATGATGATAATAGGGATGATTATGATGAATGATGGTGGACTGTGGTGACGATAGTGCTAGTAATAGAGATGATGCTCTCTTGTCACCAATCCTTTTATTTTACTCCATTAGATCAGGTTTCATCCTAACGACCACAGTGAGATCAAAGATCTCGCTGATGAAATCAAGAATTTTGAAGGCATCCAGCATGAGAGCCTGGTCAAATACTATGGTGTAGAACTACACAGGGTAACTATTTAGATTATTGACCACTTGACTGTCCATATTCACTATCATTGTTGCGCACAACACTTATACTAAATGTAATACCAGATGGAAATTAATAACAGTGGAATAGAGGCTTTACACCATCACTTGAAGGCAGCCATGACAGGGGTAGGAGGCACAACAATAGTCTTTTTCTCCTGGGAACCTGAATTCTTTCTCATGTAAATCAGATGAGACCAGATTCAATTGTTCCTGCCTCCTGTCATGGCTGCCATCATGTGATGGTGCAAAGCCTCTATACTGCCAAATACTCAACAGCTTTCCTGCATTCTGATTGGCTGTATTTTTCAATGGTATGGGATATATTTTCTTAAAACCACACATACTTGTATTCTAGGATGAGATGTTGATATTCATGGAGTATTGTGCCGATGGTACAATATCTGATGTTGCCAAGTTGGGGTTACCAGAGACAATGATTAGAGCATATACCATGCAGATACTAGTCGCTGTAAATGTACTCCATGAAAGAGGAATAATACACAGAGATGTAAAAGGTATTTACACTTGTATATTCTACACAAGACTGAGCCTAACACTGAGCAATTGAGGCCCTGAAACTTGGGTATTATCAAACCTTATCACAGTCCGATGAAGACTGAGAAGAATGAGTTTTCCAACTCAACTCATACATTTTTGGTGGGGAATGTACTACAGACTGAAAATGTTCTCATTACCTTTTTATCTAACCTAACCCATTTTCCATAAAGAAAGATCTAATAAAATGTCACTTCCTCTGACCCTCACCATCATTTAGATACTCAATCCCCTTCTCATATTTTAATTTTAAAAATGTTGATTTTAAAAGTCGTAGGAAAACTGGAGTACCAAGAAGAAATCCCTTGTGGAAAAGAGAGAGTAACATATTTCCATGGTTTTACTCCTTTTTTCATTCCATTTATCTTTTCATTTCCCAATTTCTACGTATACAGGTGCCAACATATTTTTGTCATCCAATGGTCTAATCAAGCTCGGCGACTTTGGCTCATCAATCAAGCTAAAGAACCAATCACAGACCATGCATGGTGAAGTCATGAACGTCAGGGGTACCGTAGGTAAGTATTATCATCAACGTGAGCTCAAAATCAACTTTTTTCGGGGTGAAAGTCATGAGAAAATAATGAGATAATAATAATAATAATAATGATGAAAATTAACAGTGGAATCCACAGAGTGGCTCTTACTCCACTGCATTCCAATTGGAATTTAGAAGTTGATTTTTGAGGAGGGAGAAAAACCCGGAGAACCCAGAAAAACCCTCGAAGCACAGGAGTGAACCAACAAACAACTCTACTCACATACGACACTGAGCCCAGCAGGGCTCGAACTCGGGTCGCCTTGGTGAGAAGCAAGCACTCTCACCGCTACGCCACCCGTGCTTCCCTTAATGCTGAGATGCTGAGATGAGGGAAACCTAGACAACCAATCAACCTTGTTTTACTTTTAGCATACATGGCACCAGAGATCATCACCATGGACAAGGGGTCAGGCTACGGCAGGGCAGCAGATATATGGAGTATTGGCTGTGTCGTGGTTGAGATGGCTGCAGGAAAGGTATTGACAATAATTATACTTGTTAACATTACTATTGGTTTATTATCTTTTTTCTGGTCAGACCAACACCCAGGATGTTGGAATAACTGAGTAGAAGCTGGATATGTCTTTGTATTTTCAGAGGATTTTATATCTGAGCTAGAGGATTATTATTTTCACCATTATCATGGTGAACACCATTCATCTGCATAGTAAAGTAATCTTTTTTTACTACATATCTATCACTATCACTATTCCCATCTTCAGGATTATTATCAACAGGAGCAGCAGCAGCTCCAACATCACCACCACCATCATCATCATCACCACCACAACCACTAGCACTAGCACCACCACCATCATCATCATCATCACCACAACCACTAGCACCACCACCACCACCATCATCACCACCACAACCACTAGCACCACCACCATCATCATCATCATCACCACAACCACTAGCACCACCACCACCACCATCATCACCACCACAACCACTAGCACCACCACCATCATCATCATCATCACCACAACCACTAGCACCACCACTATCATCATCACCATCACCACAACCACTAGCACCACCACCATCATCATCATCATCACCACAACCACTAGCACCACCACCATCATCATCATCACCACAACCACTAGCACCACCACCACCACCATCACAACCACTAGCACCACCACCACCACCATCATCATCATCACCACAACCACTAGCACCACCACCACCATCATCACCACAACCACTAGCACCACCGCCATCATCATCATCACCACAACAACCACTAGCACCACCACCACCATCATCATCACCACAACCACTAGCACCACCACCACCATCATCATCATCACCACAACCACTAGCACCACCACCACCACCATCATCATCATCACCACAACCACTAGCACCACCACCACCATCATCACCACAACCACTAGCACCACCACCATCATCACCACAACCACTAGCACCACCACCACCATCATCACCACAACCACTAGCACCACCACCATCATCACCACAACCACTAGCACCACCACCACCATCATCACCACAACCACTAGCACCACCACCACCACCATCACCACAACCACTAGCACCACCACCACCACCATCATCACCACCTTCACTATCACCATTCTCTCAACATTTTTTTGTACAATTAAGGTTGTTATTATTTTCCAGCCTCCATGGCATGAATACGACAATAACTGGGCCATCATGTTTAAAGTTGGTGATGGAGCCATCCCTGCAATACCAGACACACTGAGTGAAGAAGGATACGATTTTCTCCAATTGTGCTTTCTACATGACCCAAGAGAAAGACAGACTGCTAATGAATTAATGGACCACTCGTTTGTCAAGGTAACTGTAAACGACCCGTAGCATTCTGTCTCTTCACTGCAAAAGTGAAGGGTAAGTATTCCTTACTTAAGCATTTTTTTTCCAAACTTTTTATTCACTCGTAAGAACTTTTTTTACAACTTTTTAAACATTTTACATAAATTTTATCTTTCTTACTTAAGCATTAATTATTTGGCCTTACCCTTGGTATATGCCCTGGTTTATTTGACCCAACCTCCCAAATTTCTGCCAATACCCCTTGATCACTTTACCTTATCTATGGAACCCTCTCATGATTTTTCGGGGGTACTCATCATCATCTTCAAAATTGTCATCTTCTCCAGTACCAAAACCATCACCATTACCACTATCATCACCATGATCATGATCATCACTATCATCAACATCATCATCACCATGATCATCACTATCATCACTACCATCAACATCATCATCACCACCACCATCATCATCACCATGATCATGATCATCACTATCATCATCACCACTACAATCATCAACATTATCACCACCATTATCATCACCACCATCATCACCACTATCATCATCACGATCATCAGGACCATCACCACCACCACCATCATCATCATCATCATCACTATTGTATTAAACTATATTTTTTCCAATTATTTTTAACCAGTGCTGCTAAATAGCAAGAAACAACAGATGGTACCATCTTCCTGGTCCTGTTAGTACTGCATGCCTATTTTATATCCTTGCTTAAAGAAAGGATAAAAAGACCTTTTCTGAATACACTTGAATGACCTCAAACTATAGCAGAGTCTTGCTAACTCAAATCCGGGATATCTCGAACTTCCTGTTATCTTAAACTCCATCACATGGCCACATCCCATGGACTAGCTTCAGTGTAACTTTTACCTTTGGTATCTTGAACCCTCGTTATTTCAAGCCTTTTCCCTGGTCCCAGGAAGTTCCAGGTAATAATGGCAGTTACCGTAAATGTGTGATAAGAGCAACAAAATCGTGCAGCTTGTTGTGTTGCAAGTTGCAGAGTGAATCTGGTTGGGATTACCACCCTGTGCAACAACAAAATTTGTCGTGCAACTTTGTTGCAGAAATAGAAGCTCTTTCTACTCTCTGCAAAAAAGAAAATTTGTTGTGCGCGGGTTGATAATACAATCAATCATTCACTCTGCAACACGTTGTGCAACAAGTTGCTCAAATTTATTGCTGGTATTCCTGCATTTTAACTTGAAACAAATGTTGTTCTATGATCATTCAAGTGAGTTGAGAAGGGGTTGTTAAATAGAATTGTAAATAGAATTATAAATAAGTATTTTAGAATTTTAAATTATTTATAATTTATTTTAGGGATAAATTCCACGGCAGCCATATTGTAGGGCATGAACAATGCAATGTTCTTGATTGATAAGAGATTTCATTTCCCAAAGAAGAAATGTCTATTGTTTTGCCCTAAGACATGCATGCTGTTAGACCAATCATAGTCTGTAGTTTTTTAGTGTTTTTATTAATTTTAGGGCTTTTAAGTGTAAATGTTTTTAAATATTCTTTATAAGAATCAGAATCACTTGTGATTGCAGAACAAAGTCAGAGGAATTGTTGATTTTTTTACGGACATTTTCTACTTGATTACATCTTGTGCTTACTGTACATGACATTGATTGAATATGTAATGAAACCTTGATGTTTTAAAAACGCTGTCCGACACTAATACTTTTGTAAATACTCTATAACTGTATCATTTTTGACCCAGTTTCACACTCATGAAACCATGTTCAAATGAAACCAAATGGGACCTAAACCAATAACAACCAATAGCTTTTGAATTGAGGTTTTTCACTGTGATGTCACATAATCCAAAATTTTTATTTTTTCGTTTATTCAAGAAAAGAAGTTCGCAATCAAATTTGTCATGTAGATATTAGTAAAATTGCAAAGTTTTGTGAAGATTGTCCATAATCCAGAGAATGTATGAATTTTTGAATTTGACAACTTTAACAAAGAAACATCTGTTGGCAGGCAAATAATTTGTGACGTCACATGAAAAACCTCAATAGGCCTTTGCCAATATACTTAATGAATAGACATGTACTAGCCAAATCTGCAGCTTGAAACTCCATATATTGTAAGCCAAAAATCATGTTCCGATAGTTATTGGTAACAGCAGGTATTATTCAATTCAAGCTCATTTTGTTTTTAATGTTTGATTTTCTGATCAAGATGTACCATATGTAAATACTAGTATACATGAGTGTGTGTGTTATGAATGCATGGCCACCCCTTGGCTGATGTATAATATTTGTCTGTCTGCTGATTGTTGGCCGACAGACAGTTGATGGTCGAATATCAGTCAACTGTCGATCAAGTGTATATTGATTCCTGTCAGCTCAGTGGTCATAAAGTCCTCACTAGCTCATAAGCACAAGCGTATATAAGCACAAACACAAGGATCAAAATGTTCTGTTCTTCTTATTCGTGTGCTCATGTTAATTTATGTCGCTGAATTTCCTGTGAGGAAATAAACTCTTGTGTTTATGCTTATGTCACTAGTAGAGACTAGCCTTTAGCTAACTGACCTGTTTAGCCTAATGGTTACTTCAGTTATGCTGTACTAAATTAAGTTTTTTTTTATTAATTTATGTTAGTTTCTAAATTATAGTAATAAGGCTGCATTCTTTATCTGTTAGAGGGGGGCAGGTGAAATTAAGGGGGAGATCTGAATTTTTTATCATTAACATAGGGGGTTTGAAATTTTTTATCAGAATCGAGGGGAGTATGTTGTTGGGGGAGTGGATAAATTTTTAGCCTTGACTTGGGGGGAGGGGGGGTAAATAATTTGGAGGGACTGCAAGGGGGATCAAAAGATTATTTTGTCGTTAAAATTTCACATGCCCCCCCCCCCTGGCAAACATGAACGCAGCCTAAATAAATTATTGTCATTGTCTCCCCCACAGCTGTTTTAGTGTCGTCACCCAAAATGCTACACTAAAAACCATCTACCTATTTACCTTCTAAAAAACGTCATCACTTTGGTCTGATACCAACTATTTATTATGTCAAACCAAAATATAAATAATAATAAAATAGGCTATTATGTACTATTATGCTCAGTGACTTCAATATGTAGATAGATGCTTCTTCAAATAATATTTTTATTCTATTTATCCAAGCTTTCAGGCTAAGTGCCGGCTGTGCCCATCTTCAAATTAACATAGACCCCTTGCAAGTGACGTCAAAGCAGCTCAATTTGGAGAACAAAACAAAAGAATTTCAATCTCTTGAGAATTGGAAACCCATTGCTTTGCCCTCCAAATTGATTTATTGCATAATTTTCAAGGTGCTGCAAGGGGTCTATTGGTTGAAGAAGCATCTACAATATCTACATAATGTCACCAATCTACAAGGAAATCCCAAAATTGACTAGTTTGATACCATATTCATATTTATCACCTAAATAATGAGTGCAATGGGAGGGATGTAGAATGAAGCAGGGTTTTGTGTGTGTGTGTGCGTGTGCGTATCACTTGTGTGTGTTAGTGGGGGAGGTGAATAAAGCACATGCGTTTCTTAGGCTTCATTTATAATCATGGTGTTGTTTACATTTTCTCAACTTCAATAGAGTTCTACACTAAAAATTTTACTTTTTTAAAATGATACAAAAACAAATCTCTCACCTGAAGTGAACAATAAATGAACTGCAATTAATGAATTTAAATAAATTGTATTGATACACAACTGTTTATTGTTTCTTCAAGTTATTCACATGTCATGGCCACGAAATCTTTGCCACTCAGTCCCCCCCCCTCCCATTGCCATTATACGTACAAATTGTCATGTGCTGTCTTTCCAATGCCGAGAGATTTGAGAACCTTGGATGTCTCATTTTTTGGTGGCTGCAAGAAAAAATAAAGTTTTGCTTTAAGAAAAAAGGTCATCAATTTATTTTATGGTGATCATGCAGGGAGTGATTGCTCAGTGACCTAAGCCAGAGGCTCTTCCCGGTTGCCTCAGTTGGTTGAGCATTGGACTTTTGTGAAAGAGGTTGTGGGGTTCAAGCCTCAGCTGGACTTACACTTAGGGTCTTAAAATATCTGATTAAAAGGAGCTGCCTTTGCTCTAAAAACATCTGCAAATGGTTAGACCTTCACTGTGGCTCTGACGACCATGTGAAATCGCAGTCCTGTCTCAGAGAGAGATAGAGAGAGCCATAATAGTTTATCAATGCTAAGTTGCATCTGACATGTGTCACCCTCTATAAATAAAGGCAAATATTATTAAGAGTTACCTTGCTTACCTTGTCAAGACCAGAGAACTCTTTGGAGGTGAGTAGGACCTTGAAGGTTTCTACTGACTGAGCCTCAAGGTGTAGTGATGCAGTGTAACAGACATACAGAGCTGCTGGTATGTTGTAGACTTGGCAGTGGTTAAGAACTGGAAACATAACTGATTGTTATTTGTTTGGCATGCTGAGGACTAAACTACTCTGTCTGTGTGTAGGGAGGGGAGGGGTGAGGGAAGAAGTTGTTTTCCCCCACAATCTAAAAAATGAAATTTCATCTGAATGAACCCCTTACCAGCAGCAGCAACTCCTCTTATCGTATTTGGTGTTTCAACAAATCCAATGTCAGTTTTCTCAGTTGACTGATTCCAAGCTGTTGTGTATAGCATCTTGACAAAGTCTGACTTGAGATTTGAAGGATCTGGAGTACTGTACTCACATGCTGGGGCTGACGAAAGGATGATGACCTTTGATGGCCTTACGTTATCAAATACCTTTGAAATAAAAACATATTGTTGGTTGCAAAATTATCAACACCTTTGGGATGCATAACAAAGAGAGGTTGGTGGAAATCAAGGTATCCCATGCTAAAATTTTCCAACCCCCTCCGACTTATGTGGTACAAATTTATACTGACCCCTCCCTCCTTTACACCATGTGTTCCCTTGTTTCCACGTTGTTCTCATCAAACAAATGGAAGAATGGGATTTTCTCATTCATTCATATTTTTAATTTATCATAACATTTTGTTGACTTAGAAATTCATTCAAACTTGTTTCTCCTTCTTAAAAAATGGGACATTTAAATGATTGCAAAGACTATTTTTCATACCTTTTTCGACCATAAAAATGAAACATTTTCTTCCACGTGCGAGGGAGACTGACAGAAAACTACATCTTGATTCTTTTTTAAATGGTATAAGAACGAAACTTTCTCTACATTTGTTGAGTTAACGATAGCACTAAAGTCTTTCTCATTGCCTTTTCTTGACACCACACCGATTATTTCGCTATTATTCCCACAAAGAAAATGCGCCTCCAGAAAAGTTGAAGCAACTTTGTCAAATCCAAGAACAAGAGTTGAACATTTTACAACTTTTTCTTGACAACCTTTCAAACTTTCCGTAATTTTTGGTGACCAGAGGATTAAAGGAGATATCTCTTGTTCTCTTTCTTCTGTTATTTCATCTTCTTCGTCGTCGTCTTCGTCTACAGCTCGAGAAGACGGTAATCTTAGCTCCCAAACACCAAAATGTGCCGCCATTTTGGAAATGACTCGGCATGAACGAGTAGAACTGGGAAGAGAGCCTTGCGTTACATAAATTTGTACAATTTTTTAAGAAATAATTTATTTTATTTTTGCTGCTCTTTTTCTCATTTTCAGCTTTTTATTATTTTCAATCTTTAAAACTTTTGTAGAATAATTTTTTTTCCTAGTTGTGATGATTCTACCAGATGATTCATTGGAATCGAAAGATCGCGTGACATATGACACCGTGACGTACTATTGCATGACATATCTGAAATAATCATATCACTCACTGGCACACAAACATGGCGTCCAAGGGGAATATCTCTGCAGTTCTTCACGGAGTAGATGATCTTCGAATGGTAAGTATTGAAAAAATCCTTCATTTTTGCGTTTAAAATGTTCAATTTATCCAAATTTTCCAACAATTTTTTTAACTCTTCTTTCTCTTTTGTGTTTAGGAAGAACGTCCAGTTTCTGCCCCTGCAAAGGGAGGTAAAATTTACGTTCAAACATTTACTTTATATTTCGTTATCTTTAATGCTTTCTCTGACAAGTTTTATTTAAAGTAGACTCAAATATTTTTGGGTATTTGCTAAAAGACCAGGGCTTTAAAAAATTAGAAAAATTTGGGGATCTTTAAAGCGAGATAAAAAGCTTAAAAACATGTGACTATCGCGAGACTACCTGCCAGTAGTGATGACCTCAGTCAGCTGTTTATGTTGTGTACCGTTACTTTATTTATCTCTCGTAGTGCAAAACTTACTCTTTGGAAGGCATAGAATTCCTGAATTACAATTATTTTGGCTCATTTTTGTTTTTACATAGCATTTTTGCTCTTTATTAGTTATGTGTCTTTTGCGTTCAGTCAGATAGAATAACAGTTACTGATAGACAGGTAGGCAGACAGATGTACGGACAGACGGACAGATAGATTGACAGACAGACAGATGTACAGACAGATAGACAGAGGGACAGACAGACTGATGGATGGATCGACAGACTCCTCAATGCAGAAGCTCCTTGTAAATATTGGGAAACGAGATACTAGATAATCTAAAAATAGTATCATTATATCAACAGAGGTGCAAATTGCGATGCATGTAGTTGGTATCTGTGGTTCTGATGTCCATTACTTGAAGCAGATGAGATGTGGTGATTTCGTCGTTAATGCCCCAATGGTCCTGGGACATGAGTCAAGTGGAGTGGTAGCTGAGGTTGGAGAAGGCGTGACGCATTTGAAAGTCGGTAAGTTAGGCCATCCAATCAGGATGATTGGACCTGATAGGCATAATGTTGCCATGGCAACAGCACAGTATACCAGTCCAGTACCAGTATAGCAAATCTTGTGGTTTGATAATACCAATAGATCAAATTTAATCCATTGTCTCTTTTTGTTTTGTGATTTATTTTACCTTAAAATCTATTTAACATAATTTTTAATCATGGTTTTATTCTCAGGTGATAGAGTGGCTATTGAGCCAGGAGTGCCTTGTCGCACTTGTTCCTTCTGTAAAGAGGGACGATATAACCTATGTGAAGAGATGAAATTTTGTGCTACCCCACCTATCCATGGCTCTCTTTGTCGACGTTACAACCATGCTGCAGATTTCTGTTACAAGTAAGTATTTTTACTTCCAGGAACCAAACCAAACCAAAGTAAAGGAATTGACAACTTTACTTATTCTGTAACCTAGGTTACCAGACCATGTCAGTTTTGAAGAAGGTGCCTTACTGGAACCATTGTCAGTAGCTGTTCATGCGTGCCGCAGGGCTGGTATCACTGTTGGAGATAATGTTCTTATATGTGGAGCAGGTGAGAGACAGGACACATACAACTGCAATGGCACAATCCTCTAGAACCAATCATTCTACCACTATCCTACCAGTATCACCACCTATGTGTAGCATATATGACTTTTTTATTGTTTTATTTTGTCAATGATTCAATTCTCAGGACCCATTGGACTGGTCAACCTCCTTACTGCAAAAGCTTGTGGTGCAAGCAAAGTAGCAATAACTGGTAAGAATTAATGGTGTTGCATATATTATATAGTTTATTTTTGGAGCAGGGCTAAAAATATTGGTAATATGGCTGAAAATGATGACTGGCCACATCGGACTGATCAACTTGCGGCAAGCTAATGTGGCCTTTGGCTGATAGATTTCTGTAGCTGGTATCTGGTTTAAATTATGTTTGGGGCCAGCCATCGCATACCCCTAAGATACCACATATGCTGAAATCCAACAGCTTTTCCTTCTTCACTCCTGAGAGGGAGGGACTTATGATTTCAACCCCTAAAAGATGGTCATCCCTGCCAAATATGTGGGTTAGACTCCCTTTAAGGGCATATATGTTTTTCTCTTAAAGTACTTATTGTATGCATACATCATACCAAATGCAGCCCATTTCCAATCACAGTGCACGAGATTAATGCTCAGCCAATCAGAATGCTGAATGATCGCGATGCTTTGGTCATCGACTGCACATAAATCATATCTAAACATGACAATTTTTATTCATGCAAAATCCAGCAGTTTTATTCCTAAAATCAAAGTAATAGAACTATGATACCATATTTCCAGATTTGGATGAAGGCCGCCTTGCCAAAGCCAAAGAACTTGGGGCAGATTATACAATCAAAGTTGAGAGCAGAGATGGCAAGGAAGTTGCCAAGAAGATCTTGGAACAACTTGGCACAGCTGCTGACAAGTCTATTGAATGTACTGGAGCAGAGTCAAGCATTCACACTGGAATCTATGTAAGTCTGTTAAAATAATTTTTTTTGTATGCTGTTTGATTTGACAAGAAGTTGACTGTACTAACTATTAATGTGTGTGCACACAGTACCAACACAAACATAATTTTGACGTGCCCCATGGCCAACTAGTGCATTATTAATTTCTTCTCCGAAAACTGGATTAATTGTTCTTACTAACTGTTAACTCTATATTTTTCCTGTTACTAGGCAACCAAGTCTGGAGGTGTGTTAGTGATCGTTGGAATGGGAAAGAGTGAAATTAACCTGCCGATCGTTAATGCCTTAGTGCGGGAGGTTGATATAAGAGGGATATTCCGCTATGTCAACTGGTAAGTTGAATGTATTGTTCTTTTCTAGAGTACAGTATCAGGAGAGGTGTTGGTCCTTGTTGGAACTAGCCACGCCCATGTTTCCATGCCAACATCTGTAGCAAGGAGAAGGGAGGTTGATATAAGAGTAGTCTTTCGGTATTCAAATTGGTGAGAGAAAATAGAAATAAAAGTTGTTTTTGGATACATGGCAATACTTAAGAAATACTTTGACGTGAAGTTTATTCACTCCTTTTTTATATTCAACTTTGAGAGCCACTTTCCATAGGGATCTCTTTGGGGTGATTTCGATCGCTGGTGAACTCTATTTTTACTTCAAACAACAAAGTAGGATGATCTTCTGTGTGTTTAATTTCTTTGAAATAGTCACCCCCTTTAATGTCTTTTAGTTCCACCCCAGAAGAGCAGTTTTTGTATGTGTTGAAAACATGCCGTAACATTGAAATGGCTTCCCATAAGAATGGTTATTGTATGAGTAGGAAACAAACAGTACTGACATACAGCAAGTACATAGTACGACACGCTGTGAAAATTGAAGTACAACCCATTGTCTTCCAGTAATTCATCCAATATATCCCAATGCATAGGTACGGTTCAAATACATGTATGACATAGCATGGCTATGATTTTGTCATATTGTTTCCCACTCATACAAAAACTGTTCTTTACCTGATCTAATGATCTAATTGCAGTGGTGCAAAATTTGAGATTAAAATATTCTTTCTCACAGCTATCCGACAGCTCTTGCCATGGTTGCCTCGGGAGCTGTGAATGTCAAACCACTAATCACACATCATTTCAAGCTTGAAGAATCAAGAAAGGCATTTGAGACCTCGGCAACAGGGGAGGGAGGAGCCATCAAAGTCATGATCCACTGTGATCAGTAAGGATTCAAGTACGTCAAACACAAGATCAGAATTGTTCTCTCTTTTAAAACATTTGATGTCAGGCTCAAATGGCATCAAGTTAGGCCCTGTTTACATGGAGGGAGGGTGATCCTGCTGCTGGGAAAACTCTCTTGTTTTTAGCGTCTTCCCCTGAAGAAAGGAAACAAAAGACTTCTCCCTAGCTCTAAGAGGAGCCTATCCTTCATGTATACAGGCCAAGACAACCTACATCATGCTATTCTGTGGCTGACTTTGATTTCAGATTAAATTTCCCAATTTTCCAAGATACTCTTCTTATCTACCTGTATTTCCACACCATACAAATATTATGACAGAGGTATTTGCAGTTTATCACTGTTTTCGCTTCACAGGAATCGAGACAGAAGACACGATAGGTTAATGAGTAATAGACTACAGTCAAACAAATAAATCATTAGAATATGTAAAGGTACTCAGCCAGGGCTTGAAATAATGGCCGGCCAGACTGGTCAAACCTTTGTCTTGCCCGTCATTTTGACCTGTAACATTGACCCATTGGTTGGTTATCATTGACTGGTGAATGACAGGTCGCTATTTCAAGCCCTGTCAGAAGGTATTTGGTAACTACTGCCACTTATTCTCAATCAGCACGTAACAATGAAAAACACTAGTAATATCAATTATATAAGTAATGTTAAATCATTGTATCTATGGTTAATAAAAGTTTTTAACAATCATACATAGAAATAATAGCTCAGTCTGCAAGATTGAATGGTCATAGATTAATTAAAATCCATCTTTAAAAGCTTGTGTTCGCTGTTTCTTCAAAGTCTTTGCTTTCATTTTTGCTCACTTCATCTTCATCATCTTCTTCCTCATCCTCGGCATCCATGTCAAATAACTTTACTCTCCTTCTCGATGAAGACAACACGCAACTGACTTTCCTGGAACCACTTACAGATATTGAACCAGACTGAAAGCCTGACAGCTTGCGATAATGAGTTAGTTTGGAACCAACGTCATGGACAGTTAAATTAGGGCTTTTTGCAAGACAACTTCCATACTGGAATTCCTTGCCACTTAAGGTGATGAAATTATCTGCTGGGATTAAATTGAGTGAAATTTGAGCTAAAACTGTTGCTTTTTCTCTTTCTGTTTCGTCATTTCTTTTCTCTTTGAGCAGCACTGTTAGTGTTTCGGAGTCATAGAACATCACATCTAGTATTCTGTAGTAGGTATCTTCCTCTGTTGGTATCTGGGAGACAAAGACTGTAGACGCTTTTCCAGTAACAAGGCCTTCATTTTCTTGATCTGATGCTAAACAAACCAAGAAAACTTTCATCAGCTCATTTTCACCGACCCCAAACACTAGATTCTGAATTCCTGGAGACTTTGATGTGGACTGCGAGACCGTCACCAATGAATTGCTGTCGCAGTCTGCCAAGTGAGTAGATGATTGACACTGAAATGAATTGCCTATCGTATTGGCTAACTTCTTGAATGCATTTTCAATGCTCTCTTGTAGCTGTTTTGCCAAGGTTGTGAGGGAGACATTCTTGTTATGAGTCATGATTAATGGACTCTTAATCAACACTGGGTTACTTGCTACAAACCGCGTCCATGGCGTATCTCCATATGCTGAGATATCAGTCAGTGGTTTATCCTCAAAGTATTGCCCTACTCTTTCTAAACTGAATTTGCCTTGGTCATTGACTTTTAACTGGTCCTGAAGGAAGTTCGCAATCATAATTATGTCTTGTTGGCTGAACTGCTTGACGTAGCTGGGAACAGCTTCATCAGAAAGCCTCAGGATCACAGAGTACAACCATTGGAAAAAAGCTTTGAAACTTTTCAAACTTGTCTCTATGACATCAACAAGTTCTCTGGTCTTTAACATTACAGATCCAAGCATCTTTATAGCTTTCTGGATTGATTCATCTGAGAGGCCCAAAATACCAAAATGGTCATACCATTTTGACATTCCGTTCATCTCTGTCAAATGAAACAGTAGTGCCTGGGTTACACACTGCAAATGCTTGAGCGCCAAACCTTGAATGCTAGAATACGAATTCTCAATATTATGACCCAGCTTCTTAAGCCCTTTTTCAGTTAACTCATGGAGAAGGAATGCTTGTAGCTCAGGTGATGCAGTCCCTCTGGTAAGAAGTGTCAAAAATTCCTCACTGACAGATGAACCAGCGGCAAGTCTCTCCGAGGCAAAGGTTGTTAACTTTGTGTCCATTTCCAAGAGTATGTCCTCCCATGCTTCTGACATCAAAATTATTGTTTTGTTGAAGTACTCCATCAGTGTCAAAATGGTACCAATCTTCTTGGAAATAACAGAGAGCTCATGCCTTCGGGAGCTTAATAGAGGGCTACCATACAGTTCCAGTAATACTGCCTGCTGATCACCGCTGACCTTAGATTTGATGACGGCACTTATAACTTGAAGGTTAGTTGAAAATGACGCATTTAAGATTTCTGAGTCTTCAACAGTACTTGTCATGCTTACCACCCCACATAGAAACACACCATAAAGGAAAATATGGACTTGACCTTTGTTGTCTCCAATACAAAGAATGCTTAACTCTTCAGGTAAAGAAGACAGTTTCTTTGGATCCTTATTCCCCTCTTCATTGGAATCTTTGGAAAACAGGCTCTCACCAGATTTGGGTAGGGAGGGGAGGGCAGGGAGGAGTAGCTCTGCTTTGTCTACATTGAAGGGCTGTTTGTCTATATCTTTGCATAGACCCGAGGTTTTCTCTTGTTCAATCCAATCCATACAGGAAGGAGTCTCCCCAATGCTGCAGGTGTGGATACACTCAGCGTTCTCTACGTCAAAAAGCTTGATCGTACCATCTTGGTGCCCCACGCACAGTAGCTTCCCGTCCGGCCTCCAAGCGATTTGAACGGCTTTGCCCTCACTCGCAGGAACACACCAAACCCTCTTCCAAGACAGCCTGTGCAGCCAGACCTCTCCCTCAGCTGAAACTAAAGCCAGAAGATCCATTTTGGGGGACCATTTCATGCAGTGAACCTCGGCAGAACATGGCTTGTCTTCCAGTTGACGAAACGAACCCGAACTTCCCGCCATCTTGGACCCACTACACTACGCACAATCCACTATACATTACCACTGACCAATAGTAAAAGAACGCTGGCGCATTTTTTTTTTTCACGACTTTTTGAAAATAAAAGCATCGGAATAAAAGCGTCTTTTTTTAATTATTAAAGACGAGGCTAGGTGTTCTTTTTTTAAATCAATTTACTACTACAATTTAAACAAAGCATATATTTACATATCATTTGAAAGCGTTTAAAAATTTCGTTAGGAAATTGTCATCAAATTTTTCGTTAATTGTCTATCTTTATATAAATTATATAAAAAAAGGCAAAATGGAAAGTTTCTATCTTAAAATACATTTTTTCTTTTGTTCATTTTATATTTTTTCATTTTTTGCGGGAAAATGCGACGCATGCTCAGTAAGGTTCGTATCCGCTCATGGAAACGAGGTCTTCAGTAAAAGCGTTCTTAGGAACGGACGTCTTGTTGAACAAGATGATTTCATGGCTCATTTTCTTCGTATAATTTTGACTCATTTGACCCCGTAAAACAATACCCAATATAGCAAAACATGTAGCTCCTACTAACGTAGTAATTATTATCCATAATGGAAGCGTCTGGTCGTCAGCCGCGCAAAAACAAACGAGTCCCTGACCGGCCATTTTACGAGAAGACGGGGACAACAAGTGCAGACATTGTTGCCGAAGCTCGTTCCGCTGTTCGTTCTCTCCAAACAAGAAGACCTTGTACTCCAACAGACTCGAAGAGGACTTTATTTCATAGCAGTGCTGCAAGACCAGTGGAAGGACGACCTCCTTCAGTCCTCAGGTAAAGTTTTCTGTGGGTTTGAAGTCCGTAAAACTTGAGCATGAATCAGTAATGTTGTGGGTAATGTTTACTGTTTTTAGGACAGTAGACCACAATTTGATATATAATCCAAGGACTCGTAATACTATACTTAAGTCTAACTTCTTACCCATAATTATTATTTCTAAGGTTCATATAACAAGAGTAGAATATCAAGAAAACTTCGCTTAGCTCAAAAATATATTTTTAAAATCTATTTTTACCGTGCGATGCTTCTGGTTCAGTTGGTCAACCAAATCTTTCCACAAAGTTTTCACTTCGACTATCATTTCTACACAAACGTTTGAAGATTTTGTTGAAGTCCTAATAGTTATTAATGCTGTGTTTCGTGTTTTTCTAACTGCCCTTGGGGTTAGGCAGTTTATATACTCTGCACTTGTCACGATTTTATTCTTTAAAAGCAGCTGCTTTTGTAGCGAAACTTCACAAAATAATTACAAAATTTCCAATAAAATACAAAACTTGTACAACTGCAAAAAGTCTGAATTTCTCAAGCATTTTATCTTTCTTTATATTTCCCCCATAATTTCTTGAAATACTTTGTGCAAATTTTCGCAAACTCTTTTGAAACCAAACTTTATGTACTTAAAGTTAATGGCTTTTTCTCTCATAACAACCTTTGAATACTCAAAGTGTATCTTTTTAGGATATAACTTGTGTGAAGTACCATTATTAGACCATTCAAAAAATTTTCATAAAATCAAGAACAAAGCAAAAAATAAAACCAAGATGCTAACTATAGCAATGAATATTTTTTTTATAGAATTTTGTTTTCGAAAAAAATTTAATGTTTTGCTAACTGAGCTAAATATTTAGCTTGTCACAATAGCTGAAAGATCAACATTTCCATAATTGTGTATATAGTAAATGCCTTTATAAATGTCTTCCGTCAATCTTGTCGTTGTTTTTTTTTCATGCGTGTCTTAAGATTTATATTGTCGACCAATCATCGTCCATTTGACAGTGAACTTGACACTGGTCAACGAAAATTAAATGTTTTAACTTGAATTATTAATGAATTACTGGTTAGATATACTAATTTATTTACCAATCAATTAGTGGTAGAAATGTGAACAAAAAGATGGCTTTAGAACAATATTAGAAGTTATGAATAAAAGGTATATCGGTACGAAAAACTGAAAAAAATATAGTAAAATAGGATTTTGGAAGGAAGGAAGAAACGTGTATAATAATGAGTCCGATTCCTGTTATTTAATATAAAGTAGTTGTATTTGACTTTGAATGTCAAGTTCATGATTAATGGGTCTAGTTTTGTCTTGAATAGAATAAAATATTCACTGAAAGATCTCATGCCCTAAATATCCTAGTATTTTTCATAAGATATTATGCCAATATAAAATACAAATATCAAAGAATAGAAAAAATTATAAAGCACTAGGAAGATATATATAGCCCAATAGACCCCTTGCACCTGATGTCAAAGCAATTCAATTTGGAGAACAAAACAAAAGAATTTCAATCTCCTGAGAATTGAAAAACCTATTGTTTTGTCCTCTAAATTGAGCTGTATTTCCTGCAGGGGCTCTATGACTGTAGACATTTTTAAACTTACTATAATCATGCATAAAGTGAATGAGAAGAAAACTTAAACACCATGTTAAAAAGTTTGTAACAATACTTTAATGCATTTCCTTGTTAGTTCTTTAATTTATTGGAGTAAAGAAAAATGTCATAACCCATTTTATGAGTTTATGTCTGTTTTGTGTGTTTGAGGGAAAGCAAAGAAAGGTTGATATTGTTCAACAATATTTTAATTTTGTACAGCCAATCCCATTTCCTATATATTTGACTCAGGAATTCTCATCCTGATATAATTCTTTCCTATTTATTGTTTTAGTGGAAATTTTCAATATGAGGAGTCATCATCACGTCCACCTTCAGGCAGAAGACTAACTCCTTTAGAAAATGCACCTGACATTCCTGAGGAAGGTTTTATTCCTGGACCGCCATCAACTGTAAGTTCCCTCTTGTCCAAACTTTAATAATTCAACAATAGACCTCTTTATCTTGGGCATTTGTTTTGTCTATTTCAGACCATGTGTCATTCCTTTGGGAATAGGATTCTTAGTTTCATTTGCATCCAAACAAGGAAATGATACTCAAGGAAATGACATGTGGTCTGAAATGTGCAAAACATTACTCCCAAACTAAAGAGGTCTATATTGCATAGTTTCAGAAAATAGCAATACCTCCTTCATGAAATGGTATTGATATTAGACCTAAGTACCCCAAGAATTAAATTCTGATAGAGGATTTATTGTTTATTAATCCCAAAATCCTTTACAAATCTCATTGCTCTCTGTGGGGGAGATTGAAGATCTTTGAGCACCATATATTTTCTGGAATAACATACCCCACTGGGACACTCTCTGCAGCAAGGAAATTCCTTAATCCTTTGGTGGAGATCAAGGTATTCATAAATATTTTCTGAAACTGTAGAATATACCAACTAAAGACATCCTAACCCCTTGGAAACATAATTCCAAGCACTGGTGGCATAGCAGTGGAACTCTTTCTTTTACATTGCATAACCAATGAAGATCTATCCTCTTTATTTTCTAGCCTCCAGGCTCAAAAGTCAGACGTCCAATAAGAACCTCCCTTCCCTCCAATGGTGACACAAACAACTCTCAGCCCCTAACAGGACAAGTACCTACCATTGCATCAGGAACACCTTCAATTTCACCCAAAACAAATGTCAAAATCAAATCAGCTGTTGCAGGTAGCGACGGTGCAATATCCTTCTGCCCTTCACCACCCAAGAAAATATTGTCCTCTAATACGCCACCAAGCTCTGCTAGTATCACCAGGCGTAATTCAGCAGGCCCTACTCCTACCCCTCCTTCGGCAATCAAGAGTGACTTACTGATAACAAGGCGTGTTCGCAGTGGTCCTAAGGAAAGAAGTGCACCTCTATCTCCTGAGGAATGTGAATCGGAGAACCAAGAGCCAAATAATAAATTAAATTATAATGAAAATGGTAGAAGTTCAGAAGAAAGCTCTCCTAAGAAGGATGTTAAACAGACTGAGAGAACTAGTAGTGGAGACAAAAGAAAAAGAAAACCAGGATCAGAATCAGACAAGACAAAAGACGAACTCACTTTATATTATGAAGAGCAGGTCAAACCACTTTTAGTCCAAATGGAAGAAAAATTCATAGCTAACAGTACAAGTGAACTTTGTCGAGACTGTTTGAAACTGTGGAATTTGTTGGAGAGAAAAGGGATGATGGGGAAGGCAAGTGGGAGTTCATCAGCTCGCAGGCGAGGAGAAATTCTCAAGACTCTTTTTAAATTCTTGGATGTGACTGATCCTAGACTTATGCTCAGATTAGGAAAACTTATACTATCAGTAAGTATTATTATATGGTTTACGATAGGTAAGGTTTGTGTAACTGTTAAAGCACTGGAGTGAGTAATGTGATCGCCCGGGTGAGTGTAGTCTTGAGAAAGACTTGTTGTTGGTGACTGACGTTTCGACAACCTGAGCGGAAGTCATCTTAGAGCTTTCTATTGTTTTATGACCTAAATAACTTCAAAATGTCTGGAGGCCATGAGTTGTCTTGGTTATTACTAGATGGGCAGAGCTAAACATATCAGCCAGTCATCAGACAATGTCTGGCCAGATCTTTACCTTCCTGGTCATTTTGACCAGTAACATTGAGCCAGGTATGTCCAAGCTAAAACTAATTTGGCTGGTCATCATGACTGGAGACTGACTGGCTAGTATTTTTAGCCCTGACACGTATCCCATAATTATAATAAAATCTAATTATCAATCATACTGTTAATGAATTTGTTCCTTGAATTTCAGATGAAGGTATCTGGAAATAACATAACCAATATTTGTATGGTCGTATATAAACTAGCAAAGACTGAAAAGAATGACCAGATGTTTCTAGAAGAAGATATGCTCAGTAAGTAATAACATCAGGGTTCTTTTTATAACAGCTTTTTCTCGAAAATAAAGAAAATAAAACTCATCCATGTAAAGATTTACCAAATACCTTTTAGAAAAAGCATATTTCGTTGTTTTTGGTGGAAAATATTTCATTTTGACAAGAGATCATAGAAGACACTTGGAAGTTTTCGCTGTGACAAATAATGCATTGCACGTCTAGATTCCAGATCACCTGGTTGCATTTGTGTTTGCATTTGCATTGCTTGTGCGAACCAGGCTTACAGTAATTATTGGTATTCAATGTGCAGACTGGGAGGTAAACCAGAGAACTTGAAGAAAAACACTCAAATCAAAAGAGAGACCTGCCACAATGTTGGTGACCAAAAATAGTGTTTCAAATGCAACATTAACACCATATTTTTTATTTTTGAACTCTAGGATATCTTGTGGATGCATTAAAAGTTTATGATACCTTGACATACCGTGAAGCTCTGGTCTACACTACTGGTGCATTGAAACACCTAAGTAATAATAATCCTGCTACGCAGCAAGAACTGATGTCTCTAGGAACCATTGAGGCACTGGCTAACATCTTGAATACAATTTGTAATGATGTGAGTAATGGTTCTGCTTATATAAACCCCTTACATGTGTTGTCAATGCAGCTTAATTTGGAGAACAAATCAAAAGAAATTTCAATCTCCTGAGGATTGGAAACTATTGTTTTGTCCACCAAATTGAGCTGCATTTTGACGTGCTGCAAGGGGCGTATTTTAAGAAATGGAAATTCTGATGTTAACTCGGCTGTTAATTTGTTAATATTCATGAATACAGTAAGAGAAGTCTAAAAATGACAATAAAGACCATGAGAGTGATAAGGATGATGATGATCACAATGGATGATGATGATGATGCATGATCAATGATGATGATGAATTATGATGATGCATGGTGATGATGATGCATGATGATGATGATGCATGATGATGATGATGCATGATGATGACATCTTATGATGATGACATCTTATGATGATGGTAAAGATGATGGTGATGGTGAAGATGATGGTGATGATGACATATGAGGATGAGGATGATGAAAATAATAAAGTTAACATGAAGGTAAAGAACAAGTATGATGGTCTTAACCCCTTGTACTCTGCCACTTTGATTTGCCAACAGCATAAGAAAGCAATAAAATGACCAACAGCCATCATGCTTTTTTCATATTGCTAGATGAAGAAAAAAGCAAAAAAACAACTTGTTATTAGTTTTATAATGTTAATGTCTTTTCCAGATTCCTAAGTATGGTAAACCAGAGTGGCATATCTCTAACCTTCTTGTTCAGGTACTGTATGTTACTTTATTCTTATAAAAAAAATAGCAGCTTAGGGCTGATGTGATGTTCTCGTGTCTGCAAATATCATCAAGAAACTAAATCAGCTATTCCCTGACTTAGGTCAGACTAGGTGCAATGTTTGCGATAAGCTTTTCATTGTCATACGGAATAAACTGCTTTACTGCGGTTCTCAATATTCTGTATTTTCACTGTCGCCAGTCAGAAACATAAAAGGTACCGACTGATTAGTTTTGATTGACGGCAGCGAAAAACCAATTTCACAACAAGCCATTGAAATGTCTGAGTTCACAGAATATTGAGAATCGCAGTAACAAATGCACTGTACTTGTTACAGATAACGGGGGTTCTGCGATACATAGCAGATGTTAATGGAGCCAGAGAACTCTTCCTTAGTCTGGATATTATCAAGTACCTAGGGGATCTACTGCACCATTTCAGTACTGACGAAGACTTAGTTTACAACACATCTAGAATATTGAGGTGAGATACCAAGAAATTTAAAATTTGTATGAATTTTTTATAGAAAACATTGAAACTAGACGTGTTTGCTGTAAGTCAACCTAACTATATTTATTTTTCTGACCGAGAAAATGAGTGACACCAGTATAGTCATGTGGTAATAGACCTTAAGTATTTGTGGTGTTAAAATGTTTTCCCATTACAGAGCACATGCCATTACCAAAATGATACTCTTGGGAATGACATGTGGTCTGTAATGTGACCAGCGTTCAAGCCCCACTGGGCTCGGTGTTGTATGTGAGTAGAGTTTCTCGTTGGTTCTCTCCTGTGCTTCGAGGGTTTTTCTCCCTCCACCAAAATCAACTTCCAATTACTAATTCAATCTATTGGTTGCCTTGTAATTGGGTCCCTGACCTGTAAGGCTTTCCGTCCACAGCGAAGTTGAATAAATAAAAAAGAATAATAAAAATAAGAAGAATAAGGTCTAAACTTTTTTTCGTCTTAGGGATTCAATTCGCATGTAATGGCAAAAGCTAGCAATAGGCTGATAAACCTTCAACTTTAGCACAATTTATAGAAGAAAAGGTCTTATCAGCGAACAAATAAATAATGGTAATTGAACTAAGTGGAGTGCAATTTGGTCTGATATCAAACGCGCGATAACAAAATCACACGACCGCGTAGCGGGAGTGTGATTTGTAATCGCAAGTTTGATATCAGACCAAAATTGCATGACATGAAGTTCAATTATCACTTTATTATATCCATTTGGAAATCATATTAGATAGACACTAAATTTGTGATAAGTACAAAAGTATTTATTAATAAGTAGCTGTTAAAATCATCCATTTTGTTTCTTTTTGTAACAAAAAATTGCAGTCAAACTTGAAAAAAGCTACATTTTATGTTCCTTATTTGCTGTGATCTGATTGGCTGATTACATACAATCCTGTAATCTGATTGGTTACCTTTTCTAGTGTTGCATTGTGATTGGCGGACAAAAAGATGCGATTCGGACTCAAAATAGTGTGATTCGGACTCAAAATAGTGCGATTCGTGCTTGAATCAATCTACTGAGAGCCAATCAGATTACAGGATTTGCTAGTGATTTCAAAATGGATATAATAAATCAGTGAAAGTAGTTGCCTAATTTTATCATGTTGTTTCAACAGTAAGTTAACTCTCTACAATGACTGCTGCACTCAGCTTTGTACTTCGGATAACTGTTTTAAAGCCTTGTTAAAGGCCCTCAAGGATCATGAAAAGAAACAGGTGTGTTCTTATAATAATAACAATCATTATGGTGATGATGATGATGATGATTGTGCTGATCATCGTTATAATGGTGGTGATGATGATGATGATTGTGCTGATCATCGTAATAATGGTGATGATGGAGATGATGATGATTGTGCTGATGATCGTTATAGTGGTGGTGATGATGATGATGATGATTGTACTGATGATCGTTATAATGGTGGTGATGATGATGATGATTGTGCTGATGATCGTTATAATGGTGGTGATGATGATGATTGCGCTGATGATTGTGATAATGGTGATGATGGAGATGATGATGATTGTGCTGATGATCGTGATAAACTATTTTCATGTATTATATTAACAGCTATTGCCCAATAAAGTTGTAATGGTTATGATGATGATGATGATAACTTTAATGCACAATAATTTATAATGCACATATTCCATTTAAATATGCTCACATGCACACATTTGTTTGGCACCAAATAGGTCTTTCTTACTTAGCACTTTAGTCATGATTATAAGTGCAAATTATAGAGGATTCACAGTTAATGAATAGCTCACTTTGTTTATATGCAGGAAGTGGTTGTTCGTATTTGTTTCATTCTTGGGAATCTGACATCCAAGAATGACGAGGCAAGGAGCCAGTTGTTTAATACAAAGCCATGTATGACAACACTCTTGTCTTTGATGAAGATGTACTCTAGTATGGATCAGGTACGGGGATGTCTGAAAAGAGGACATTTCTTCTTTATAACACTTTTATGGAAACTTTAATGGAAATTCAGTCTTCAGTCTAGCTATTGACCCGAATAATACCAATGCCACTACTAATGCTTCCCCCCCCTCCCTGGACGCTGTTTGATAATTCTCAGGAAGAGGAGGGTCTGAGGAGGACCTCCCCCGCAGAGGGGATCGAAATTTCCAAGGGATGGTGGGGGGTATCTGAGAAGGGTATATTGTGTAGTTCCAGAAAATATACATTGGAATTTCCAAGGGGTGGGGAGGGTCTGAGGATGGTATATTATGTAGTTCCAGAAAATATCCATACCTCCCCCACAGAGGGGGATTGGAATTTCCAAGGGGTGGGGAGGGTCTGAAAAGGGTATATCGTGTAGTTCCAGAAAATACATGATGTAGTTCCTATCATCTGATATGGCCACTAGCATGCAGGTATTTATGGATGACCTCTGTCTTCTATCGTACTCATGATTGTGTTTTGTTTTTGGTTCATATTAGAGTATCAAAAGTGAATCCAGTGATTCTTCCAAGTCACACAGTGACTACAGTAGTGGTAGTGAGAGCAGTTACTCTAAGAATGAGCCTCTTGATGACGTCCTTGTCAAGGTAGGAATGCTCCCCCCTGAATTGGCTCTCTAAGAAGAGGGGTCAAGGGAGGAAAGAGGAAGGGGAAAGATTCTTGTGAGATTCAGATTTTTCTCTAGATTTTACATGTCCCAATATGAAGACTAATTATTACATTACACCGATTTTCCTAGTCATACGACCAACACAGCCAAGACGTCTGGGTTTTTGACTGCTGTCAATCACAAATTTACTAGCTCCAACCATTCAAAATTTGATTGACAGAAGCTAAAAACCCAGCTGACTTGATTTACCGCTAGTTGTCTCAGTTGTGTAATTATGAAAATGGGTATAATTCTTATTCAGATGGTATATTTGAATTGATTGATGATGAATTAATATTATTCTTGTATATCCTTTTCCTCAGATAATAAGAGTCATTGCCAATCTGTCTATCAATATGGATGTTGGCAGTGTTATATCTGCTGATGAAGATTGTATTAATATATTGTTACAAATATTAGGTGAGTTATGAACCGTGGGATTCAGTTATCAATACTCCAGTTTCAAGTTCTCTATTGCTCAGTCTTAGCCTCAATAGCATGTAATATATTCTTTAGTATTAGTAACAGCCCGTGGTAATGAGGTGAGGAATGTGTACAAATGAACAATACAATTGCTTTAGAATTCAACAGGTTTTGCTCTCCGTGCTGAATAATTTATGCTCAATTGAGGCTAAGACTGAGCAATAGAGAACTTGAAACTGGAGTATTATTCCAATAAAATTAATATTGAGGCAAGGGACCACCAAAAACCATGGCAAATAGCAGGGCTTGAGATAACAACCGGTCATCTAGTTTTATTATATCACTGACAGATTTGATACATTTGTATTGACTCTTTAGATACCAAGAATATAGAATCCAATGAAGAATTAGTGTTGAATACTGTAGCAACACTGAACAACCTGTCATTTTACCAAGACAGCACCAGTGTTGTATTACAAAGACAAATAGATATCACAGAATGTAAGTATAGCAGTCTGTTGTCTGATGCTAATTGCCATAAATAAATGAAAAAAACATGCATATCAAAGTAGGGTTTGTACTGCTTCTGGAATTCGAAAAATTCCTGGGATCAAAAATAGGTCCTTGGAAAAAGCCTTCAAATTCTCTTTTATCCTTAAAATCTTGGGAAAAATCCTGGAATTTGATGGTCATCTTTGGTAAATGTTTTGATCTTGGAACTTGATGCCCTGGAAAACATTGCCCGCATGTATTTAATGGCGGAATAGTGGCTGTTCATTTTTTTCTGGGAAATCTATTTACACATTGGTTCTGGGTCCTGGAACTTTCACATCTGTGCCATGGGAATTTCCTGAAATTTCATCTTGTCTTATTGGTACTAGCCTCTTATGCAGACGTTATTAGGGTCCTCACATCATCACGCATCGTTTTCAGAGTGGGGAGTAAAATGTTGAATGATACATGACCGATCCTAAAAACGTATGTGCAGGGGGCTATATTGTTATGAACCATGTTGAAGTACATTGTATTTGTTTCCCCCAGCTCTATTAGGTCTGTTGTTACCTGAGAACATGGATGCCATGGTGGAGGCATCTCGAGTGTTTGGTAACCTGACCAGGAACAAAGAAGTCCGAAAGGTTTTAGCTGAACATAAGGGTAAGTATGACGAACTTCAATCATTTGAGTGTATGTTGCTTGGACTAGCCTGCATTGTAAATACCAGTCCGGTACCCATGCGTCAGGACTTTTTGTAGGGGGGTGCAACCGTGGCCAAAGTGGACCAAATCCAGGCAAAAATGGGACTGTTTTGCATTGCTGGCTGAAGGCCAAACAAAAAATGCCGAAGCAAGAAAATGCAGAATCAACAAAATAAACCTGTCTGTTTAATAGTGCCACAAAATTAACGTATCTTTCATGCTAGACCTCGAAAACCAAAATGGGGACCTTTGGGGCCTGAGGGCTGCAGATTGGAGTTTTCGATGATGACTAATTCAAAGATGATTATTTTAGTTGATGAAATAATGATAGCTCTACTTGACGCCGGTGAGAGAGAAACCGTCTTCACTGCCTGTGGAGTCTTGATCAACCTGATGACCGATGATGACAGAAGACCAAAGCTACGAGAAGAAGGCGGCATTAAAAAGTACAGTATTATGTAACACACAGTATTGGTAGTTTGTATGGTTAGAAAATGTACGGTATGACGTGCGGTGACATTGGAATGGCTTCCCTCGACACTCAAATGGTTTACCATTTTTCCTTTCAATTGATTCATTCACATGTGCCATAGAGTAGTTTTTATGTGCGTGGGAAATTTACAGTACGACATAGAATGGAATGGATTCTGTACAAATAGCTCATTTACATTATGTACAGGATGTACCTTTGAGTGTTTTTATTATAAATGGGAAATGTATGGTATTACATGCCGTGACACTGAAAGAACTTCCCTTGAAAGAAATGGTTTCCTATTGTTTCCATTGATTTATTCACGTTGTGAACCATGGAGTAGTTTTTATGTGCGTGGGAAATGTACGGTACCACATGCCGTGACACAGGAATGGCTTTCCACAACATTGAAATGGTTTCCCTATTGTTTTCAATCAATTGATTTATTCAAGTTGTGAACCATGGAGTAGATTTCATGTGCGTGGGAACTGTACGGTACCACATGCCGTGACACAGGAATGGCTTTCCACAACATTGAAATGGTTACCCATTGTACCCTTCTTCATTCCCATTATGTACCCTCCCACCTCCCCCCCCCCCCCCCCCCACACACACACACACACATCCAGATGCTCTTTCCTTGTCAATATTGGAATTCATAAACCACCATTGCCTTCTTGCTAGTGCTGAACTTGTGTTGTGGTTTTCTTCTTCCATAGGTTAATCGATGTCCTTCATGACTTCGGCAAAAATGATTGGCAGCTGTCAGCAATGGTGTGCCAAACTCTGTGGAATTTCAGGTTAGCTAAAGGCGAATGTGTGCATCGCACCCAGCGTGCGTGTGGGGGAAGGAAGGGAGGAGAGGCAGGGAAGGGAATTCCATGCATCCCAAAATATGTAACTTAAGGAAACTCAACTATGAAAGCTTCAGGATAAAAATCAAAAACTTCAACTACATTAAAGAGCCATGTTCCATGTTCTCGTATCTTTCTTGAAAACTTCGCGAAGCTTTAATTACAACTTCGCCCAGGGTACACCCACGACGTATAGTAAAATATACAGCTATTTAAAAAAAAAAAGATGGTGAAGGTTTTGTTGCATGTTACTTGTTGCATGCTATATTTTTCTTAAGCTTGAAATGTATTATATTCATATATAAATAATGTCAGCACAGAAGAAAATATACTGGAAAAACCTGCAGACAAAGTTTGAGAAAATTCCATATTGTTGTGACCTTTCTCTGACCGCATCCACATCACCCATAGTGCAATTCGAACATGCAACATGCAACATGCAACATGCAAACCTACACGAACCTTTTTTGAAATAGCTATATATGCATAAACTTATACTTCCATTTTAATCTTTGTAGCGGGGATATTACAACTTCATTTGATACGTTTGGAGAAGAAGAAACTTTGGACCTTATCGATGTGCTCGCAGAATATCTAGGTAAGAATCGAAGTAGCTTACCGATTTTTTCGATGAATTGTATCCTCTAGACTTCGATATATAACATATATGACGTCAGTATATTTTACAACCATCACTCTCCGTAAGGGGCTCTACGCACTACGACGAATTGTATCCTCTAGACTTCGATATATAACATATATGACGTCAGTATATTTTACAACCATCACTCTCCGTAAGGGGCTCTACGCACTTCGACGAATTGTATCCTCTAGACTTCGATATATAACATATATGACGTCAGTATATTTTACAACCATCACTCTCCGTACGGAGCTCTACGCATTACCACCACATTCATTATTTGAAGAGAATTTCTGATGAGTGTGAAAAGTCACGCGGCACGACACGCTTACGGCGCCGCACGACTCCGAAAGTCAAATGTTTTCATACACGGCACAGCACTGACACGGTCACGGCAAGGCGCGGTCCGTAACTGCTCTACAACACACAACACTCAGCGCAACAGCAGCGCAAGCCACTCACTTTAAACCTTACGGAACGGACCGCGCCTTACCGTTACCGTGTCAGTACAAAATCTAATCTAAGACTCTTTATCCTTCTATTTTCCCCAGATGAAGAAGTTATGTTTGATTCTACAAGTATGGAGAACGTGGAGCCATATCTATACGACACTCTCCGAGACATGTGGGAACAGGTTTTTTATCCTGTAGGAGAAAACCTACTGCATAGAATCAAGTCCCATCACACTAACCTCGTACCCCTGGAGTCTCCAAGCTAGCACTGAATGAGATGACTGTGTTAGAGTGACAATAATGAGTGAGATAGGAATGACTATACAGCGTTTTTCATAATTCTGCGATCTGCAGACTCCAGTTTTTATTCTTAACCAATCAGTAAGGAGTATTAGCACTTCGTAGCAATGTTTATACGGATCAACATGTGAAAGCGCGATTGGAATGAACTCGGCCCGTCGTAAGTTTGATCAGTTCACGGAAGCCAAAACGCAAGACGTCTGGATTCGGTAGGTCGCAGAATTACGAAAAGCGCTGTAAGGGAATGCATCTCAGATCCCCGGTTTCAAACTTGGGCTGATTTGTGGCTAACAGTAACAAACGCCACACATATTGCAATGTTACACATGTTTCTAGGGATCTGCGCGGAGCAGGTTTTCCCGGATGTCAAAATCGAAAAAAATTCATTGGAGATGCTTGCTTTTTTCCGTATTTTGGAGGCATTTGCACCTCCTTTGCAGGGCTGGAAGGAGGACAGGGTGTTCAGGCACTTCCTGAAATCTCCCTGGATTTAGACTTTAAATTATTATGTGGGTTTTGGAATGAGATGGACTCAATTTGTTGATCGAAGGGGCAAGGGTCATTTCTTTACTTTAGAAGAGAAGAGTAGTGCACCTTTTGAGGTATGGTAGTGTTGACACACTGTCTTGGAGAGTAGAAAGTACGAGCCATTTCTCTAATTAAATAGTTTAGGAAACAATTTAGAGATGCAAAAGGACTTGTTTTTTGAAAACGCGTTACCATGGTTACAGAATATATGGCGATGTTCGCAAATCACATTTGATAGACCTAGGCCTTCGTTTGCAAATTGCCCATTTCAGACCGCATGTCATTCCCTTGAGAAATGTTCTTTTGTTTAAATATTTACACATGAAAGAATTAACTCCCAAGAGTGGCATCACGTGGTCAGAAAATGGCACGACAAACAACGAAGGTAAAGAGGTCTATTAGCTTTACCTTGTGAAAATTAAGGTACTTGGTTATGCATTAGGGACAGGGTTTAAAAGCCATTCCCAAACTGTTGTTCTTTATGTAGGGCACTGCTTTGAACATATATATAGGCGAAACGTCCTGTCATCAAAACTTTGAAAACCTTAATTTTAGTACTGACAATATTTCTAATTCTGCATGGAAAACTTATGATAGAATCTCTTAACCACTCTCGATCTTTGCCTCCTTTGCATACATTATTTGTACGGACACAAATAACGACGGCAAAGGAGGCTATCTCGATCCCAGAGTACTGTCGTTCTTATGTGCGTGCTCAAAATGTCTGATATTTTGCCAGCGCAGTGATAATTTCGCTGGGGTCGAGAGCGAAAGAGCTTTTTGGAAATAGTATAATATACCACTTCACTCCATGTGTGTACATATTGTTATATTTCAAAAAAAAAGTGTGAAATAAATTATGAAATAAACGCACGAGTGTTTTGACGTGAGAAATTATGGCTGGGTTTCCTGTGTCAACTTTAATCGAAGAGCATCATGGGAAATATACTGAGCCCGTCGTAGTTCAGCGGTATCCCGTATCCAAGCAAGTTGTAATCAAACTAACAATGGCGTCCAGTCGTTTCAAATTCTCTGCAAAAAATATTGTTTTTTGAGAGGTTAAGAAGAAAAAACTGGAATAAAAGATGGCCCAAAAGTTGAAAATCCTGAGCATGAAGGATGCTCGAAACGTTTTGGAGAATGCGAACCTGCCAGGTGAGTTTTCCCTCAAGCAAAGTCAGCGTGTTCGAGAATTTGGTGTCAAAAAATTTCTTGCACAAGTGAAAACTTTTTTCCTATTTTATCTTTTGTTTACATATTTAATTTTCTCGTCTTGTGAGGTAGAACTTCTTATATCACTCAGCAGTGCAGTTTTCTCTAAATTATTTTTAATTTGAATAAGTTTCTTTCTAGAAAGTATAAATTCGAAAAATAAGCTTACGAGCTCGCGAGCTACACATTCGTGTTGTACAAAGTTAAAGAATTTAGTGAATACAAAGGCAATTGATCTTATTATTTCAGGTTTTCTTAACCGGAACCTCAAGTTTTCCATGTACTCCAAAGCTGAAAGACTGGTAAGGATAATTTTTTGAGACGTTTTTTAACCAAGCGACTTTAGAACACTTAAGATGCATGGATTTGATATTTGTTAGACCTCATGTCATTCCCTTGAGTTTTATGTCTATTTTTACTGTTTATCATTTCTGAATTAAGCATTTCATTGTTCTTCAATTTATTAGCAAACTATAAAAGAAAGCAAGGACAAGGATGACAGAGCTGCGGCTGCGGCAATAGAAATACAGCGTGTATGGAGAGGTTATCATGCAAGGTACAGTATGATGAATGATATAATCCTCTCTACCCACCCCTTGGGAAATCCAGTCCTCTTCTGCGGCAGAGGTATGGACATTTTCTGGAAGTGCACAATATTCCCTCCTCAGACCCTTCCCACCCCTTGGAAATTCCAATCCCTCTCTGTGGGGGAGGTATGGATATTTTCTGGTACTACACAATATTCCCTTCTCAGACCCTTCCCACCCCTTGGAAATTCCAATCTGCCTCTGTGGGGGAGTTAGGGATATTTCTTGAAACTGCACAATGCACCTTCCTCAGATGTTCAGTAGCTTAAACATTAACAGTAGCTATTCTATCTTTCCTAGATCTATGCTCTCTGAAATCCTTCATCCTAAGGCTAGTGGAAAAGGTGTTGGGGAAGAGCCTCAGGTAGTCAATCAGTCAGCCAGTTACTCAATTTATTTACTAAAAACTAATATGAATATTAATTGATATTTTTCACTGAGATTATTGAAGTGTATGTGTTTTATTCATTTATTTCCCATGTGCTTACAAATGTTCATTTTTTAAATTTAGAATTTGATAAATATCAAAGCCAAATATGATACATACAGCGACTCAGTCAGAGAAAAACCAATGAGGTATGTATGGTTCAGGGTTTTTAGAGTAGCACTCTTTCAATGTTTTCAAACCCTAGAGGTAACAACCTCTGAGTTGATCTAATATAAGTCAGGGTATGGCTAACTCACAGATCAAGATCTGGAACGGCCTCTGGGCTGATCTAAGTCATGGCATGGCTAACTCTTAGATTGAACCCTGAAACAACCTTTGGGCTGATTGAATTTAGCATGTTGGGCTTCATGGAGGGAGGAAAACCAGAGAACCCAAAGAAAAACCCACAAATTAAGGGAGAGACAAAACAAATTATACTCACATTTGATGTCCAGTCCAGGAATCAAACCTCTCAGGAAGAGGCAAGTGTGCACTACCGCTATGCCACACTTGATTTCCAAATAACAGGAACTTTGGTTTGCATCAATTATAAACACTTAGGCCAAGTTCAAATGTCGAACTTCACATGAGCCAAAGACACTGAAAACAATGTAAGATATTTGTATTCTTTGATGTCCTAAGGTTCAGCTCATGAGTAGATCAAAAATTTGAACCGGGCCTAACACTACTTGCATATATTCCGTACTGTCAAGTTTCAACTAATAGAATGTTAAAACAGTTCAAATTCTGTGTGTACCTAGTGTCCATGTCGATGTAAGTTGCATTTCTGTTGTGTTTTTGTAATCTTTTCTATGTTGTGTTTGATATAAATGGTGTTACTGTCAGTGCCGTGTTGTCAAGTGGGTGAGTTCTTATTGTTTTTTTGTTTTTTCTTTGTTTTCTCGTGTATGTTTGTCACATTCTGCGTACGTTAACTGTTCAGGTTTCACTGGGACTTATAAGACTTATCATAGGGATTAAATTAAGTGTTTTAAATAGTAAAGGGGATCCGTGCCCACATAGGAACCATTATGTACAGCATTTTTAACCTTCATCACATTCTTTAAATACACAATATGTTATTTACTGGACAGGAGGTCCAGATAGGGAAAAACTGTGCTTAACTTGAGCTTGAAAACCAAGGCTGTTAGGCCGAGTTCAGTTTTCAAGGCCATGGGCACATTTTTCCTATCTGGATCGACTGTAAGACTGTGAATAATAGGATGGTAAATAACTCATTTTTTTCCCATAATGACTTTTCCACTTGTTTTGGAATTTGTTTTATTGGTTAGCAATCCGTTATCCCACGCACATGTGGATGACGTTAGGATATTACCAGGCTGTGGGCAGATACTGAGAGAATACCACCTGCTCCAACAGCCAATCAGAATGCACAATTTTTATGATACCTGAGTGGAAAAAAATAAAATATGTAACTTAATTTGAAATTGTTTCACAACAGCTTTAAAGAATTTTGTGCTCGTACAATACAAAGATGGTGGAGAAAGCAACTCCTGAAACCAAGAGAAATTCAACATGGATATCCAAGTGCTCCACCACCAACAACAAATGGTGAGGTCTCTCCCCAGAGATCTTCCACCATTCCTGAGGAATCACCAGAACTTGAAAGCAGAGAAGAAAGCAGAGCATCTACAGCAACAAACAGACACAAAGCAGCTTGTTCTATACAGAGAGCTTGGAGAAAACATATCGTAAGTTCTACCACAGGGAGCCCAATTTAGATAAAAGTAAAAGGTGAAAATAAAAACGGAAAAAAATCGCGTTTAATTAATTTTTTTAATTCCAGGTCAAGATAATGTCCTCTATAATACGAACGAGCAAAAAAATCCGTAAAAAATGGACTAGAACATTTTTTTTCGCGCGCGCCTTTGTTTTCCAATGTAATTTCCCTATGGTATCCTACGTGTGGATTTCTGTTAATATAATTTAAATTTTATCTAAATTGGGCTCCCTGTGGTTCTACCTGTGGAGTCTTATCACTCCTACTGCAAAGCCATACTATGCTTCTCAGTTGAGCTTGGAACAACTGAAGTTTTGTCATTGAAAAGTGCATGTTGTCAGGGGTAGCGTCAAAAGTATTCAATAGGAATCAAGCATGATGATGACATCACTGCGGTGGCAATTAAGCTTATGATTTTCCCCCACACTAGACGGTTCAATACTTTTGAGGTTGCCCTGGCAACAAGCACTTTTCAAGGACAAAACTTTGTGACAAAACTTCGGTTGTTCCAAGCTCAACTGAGAAGCGTAGTACATAATTTGTTGGTAAATTCAATTAGTGACTTAGAAACCCCTCTATCCTATCCTCTCCTCCCCTCCCCTTCTTTGTTTCAGTTGTATCTATATTCATGTGTCTTCTCGTGTGCAACTTTTAAACAAAGAAATGATACTCTAGGGAATGACATGCAGTCTGAAATGGGAAAACATTGCAGCCAAGTCGGAAAGGTTTATGGCTCAGTTGAGATCACACGAACACAGTTTGAGTCTCTTACTTGATTTCCAGGGTTTTTCTTTGGTTTTCTGATTTTCCTAATATAGTTGTTATTGCTTGTGCAGGATGTGCAAGTGTATAATTATTACAGAGATTTGATCAACTTTAAGAACAGAGGTGATCCAAAGCTAATGTTGAGATGTATAAACCCTAGAGAGGTGAGTACAAGAGTGGTATTACATCATTCCTTGCTCAAAATGTTGCCAGTTTTTCTACATATTATCATGAGTTACATGACTGACAGAAAAGATCTGGCATCTATGCATTCATGTTTTCTTTTTTTTTTCTTCTTCTTCTTTCTTTCCTTCCTTCCTTCCTTCTTTCCTTCATCTTTCCTTCCTTCCTTGCTTCATTTCTTCATTCATCCATTCATTCATTCATTCTTTCATTCATTCATTCATTCATTCTTTCATTCATTCATTCATTCATTCATTCTTTCATTCATTCATTCATTTATTCATTCATTCATTCATTCTTTCATTCATTCATTCATTTATTCATTCTTTCATTCATTCATTCATTCATTCTTTCATTCATTCATTCATTCATTCATTCTTTCATTCATTCATTCATTCATTCTTTCATTCATTCATTCTTTCATTCATTCATTCATTCATTGATTCATTCATTCATTCATTGATTTATTCATTCATTCATTTTTTAATTCACTTACAGGCAGATCTCCTTGACGCAGGTGCTGGAGTTCACATCAAGTTCAGACTTGCTGGAGTAAGAATATATTTTTACTTAATAGTCATTTGTCCATTTTTTTTATTCATTCATGTTTTTGATTGTGTATTCACTCATTCACTTGTGCTTGCTTGATGGTTTCATGGTTTCATCCATTCATGAATCCAATTATTCATTTGTTCATTTATCCATTCACCCATTTCTTTATTTTCATTCATTCATTCCATTTTCCCGTTCCCAGGAGAAGTTCCCTCCCAACATCTATTACAAGATCTTCACTCATCGGAACATAGCTGACATTGGTGCATTTGCCCCCCGTGATTATACGATGGCGGATAACAAGAGCCTTCCATGTAATGTCGTACATAACAAAAGCGTCAAGATCAAAAAAGGTATACAATTGCTACATCTCAGTTCTTCCCCCAGACCCTTCTCAGCCCCCTTAGACTTGAAGCAGGCTGCACTTGCTAACTTATTTGGGAGATGTTGGATTTAAAACCTTTACCAAAAGTCACTTACAAGGAATACATGTTTTCATTTTGTTCCTGAAGTTATAACAACCAACATTTGAAATGGCATGCTAACATTAGTAATGGAGCAAAATTTCCGTCTGTCTGTCTGTCCGTTCTTCTGCCCGTCATTCTGTCTTTCCGTCTGTCTGTCCGTACCTCTGACCATCTGTCTGTCTGTCTGTCTGTCCGTTCTTCTGCCTGTCATTCTGTCTTTCCGTCTGTCTGTCCGTCCCTCTGACCATCTGTCTGTTCGTCTGTCTGTCCGTCTCACTATTTGTCTGCTCGTCTGTCTGTCCGACTATTTTTCTGTTCGTCTGTCTGTCGTTCTGACGATTTCAGTGTCTGTTCGTCTGTCCGTGCGTCTGTCAATTTGTCTGTTTGTTTGTCTGTCCGTCCGTCTGTCTGTCTGTCCTGATCACTGTCCTTCTATACTTCTGTTTCAGGTGTAGTTGATTGTTATCAAAGATGGGAAAACAATGGCTGGAGACTTGTATCAGACAGGGTAAAAATGTACATGTTATCACTTCTAACCTTAAAAACACAGGTCGAGTCAGGTCTTCAATTTGTACTACTACTCTGCAGACTACTCTACAACCACTCTACTATTCTACAAGTACTCTAAAACTTTTTCTATATTTTTCAACAGTTTGTCACCAGAAAAGATCAAGACCCTGTTGTCTTTGATTCTTCACAGAAAAAAACGAAATTCAATTACCAAAAGGTTTGTTTTAATAATCAATAATTATCTAGTTTAGTTTGAATCGAAATGATCTTTTTCAGAAATGGCGACTGCAAAATCAAATATGTTAAAATTAAGAACCTATACCAGGGGCGCAGGACTAGAAAGAACACCTTTACTTTAGTAACCCTACGAAGTTTTTTTTTTTATATATTTTTTTTGTTGAAAATTAACAAATTTACAGTTGTTTGTATGACTAGGGTATCTTCGTAGGGTTACTAAAGGTGCTCTTTCTAGTCCTGGCTATATTGGTTTTTCATTCAGTTTGATTTTAACTCATTCGAATGTGCGGCCGCCATTTTTGAAAATGGTCTATTGAAGGATAATATTGACGTAAACGAGAGGAATAAAGATTGGATATTTCACTTCAGATGGTTCGAAAACAAGATTTAGAAGTCAAAAGAAAGCAAAGAAAAATCGAATGGATGAAAAAAATGTGAGTATTGAACTTTTCTTGGGGTAACAGTTATGTCAAAATAATGACATTTACTTGTAGTTGGTCGAGAGCATTAGCCATTTTCGTCAGTCTTGCAGATTACCTTGCTAGCAGGCCCTTTTCGCTGAGTCTTTTCTCTTTACTGGTTTTATGAAAGAAACCTCTGCTTGGACTCGACAGTTTGAGCATGCGCCAGTTACGTCACACATAGTTTCCCCCGCAGCCGTTTTTGGGGTCGTTGTGTGACGACCATAAAAACGGTTGCTGGGGGAATGCGTCACGCACTGCAACACATAAATAAGGGAGAGGGCTCATTTGTGACCAGTTATATGTTTATTGAGTCATGCGCACGCATATTGCGGGCTCAATATGCCATCCATTTTTTTGGATGACAAGTCGACGCATGCGCACATGAAAAGCTTCCAAGTTGCCGTTCGCAAAAGTTGTACCTTGTATCTTAGCCTAACGTCCAAGACGTCTGTTTTCTCAGGCCACTTGTATAGTTCCTTGTCTCTGTAGTTCTTTAGAAATGTCCTCAAAATTCTATCATATTGTTGCCCGTGATTTTGGACAATGTGTGAAAGCCCTAAATTGTTTCCCCGGTAACCCCACCCTCTCCTCCCTAGGTACAAACAAGGCATGTTACAAGCCAAAGGAACGAACGATCCTCAAACACAAAATATTATAAAGACTGTGGCCCAGGGAATGGTGAACGCGGCTGACTCACGGGGACACGAGGCCGTGGAAGACTGGGAAGTCGATGAGTTACTGGAATGGACCAATGGGCTCAATTTTGATGAGTAAGTAGCCCTAGAGCCCAGACCTTCTGGATTCACTTGGTTTAAATAGCGTGCTGACGTGTTGTTACTATTTATAGATATCTTGTTGAGTGGAAGGAATATGCCACCAGTGCTGGCTCTGAACACTTGTCTGGTAAGTCCTTTGGACAACAACAAGATAGTGTAGACCTTTGTTATATGATGATGATGGTGATGATGATGCAAGATGATGGTGATGATGGTGGTGATAATGATGCAAGATAATGATGATGATGGTGATAATGATGCAAGATGATTATGATGATGATGATGGTGGTGGTGGTGATTGTGATAATGATGCAAGATGATGGTGATGGTGATGATGGTGATGGTGATAATGATGCAAGATGATGATGATGATGATGATGACGATGGTGATAATGATGCAAGATGATGATGATGATGGTGATAATGATGCAAGATGATGATGATGATGATGATGGTGATGATGGTGATAATGATGCAAGATGATGATGATGGTGATGGTGATGGTGATAATGATGCAAGATGATGATGATGCAAATTTGACCTTTTTACAATTTCGTTCCAGAGACGACGAATAATAGTTCCAAGTCGAGGTTGGAGTTGCCGCGCAAGATAAACTATAGTTAAAATAGTTTATGCCAGTATATATTTTATCATGCGCGGCAACTCCAACCTCGACTTTGAACTAATGTTCGTGGTCCCTGGAACAGAACTCTAAAAAGGTCTATTTAAAACAACGACAATTTGACGACAACCTATTGTTTGGTGGCAGCGTCGGGGTTGGTTTCATCAAGCATAATATTTAGCGTGTCTAATCAAATATCCTAATATTTCTTTGTTTCAGCTCAACTCGATTACCTCCCCGACGATCCATTCTCGTTTAACATCAGCACCGAACAAGCTTGTCAATAGGCGCCTTCATGGCTAACACTGGAATGCTTTATTATGACAACAACTCGGAACTGGAGATGTCGAGAAACCCTGTTCAAGATAAGATGACTTACATCAAAACACTAAGTCATGAAAAAATGATTCTAATTTTCATCGACATAGTTAGCTCCTCCCACCGAAATTTGAGCAAATGCGTTTGTAATTTATAATGTTAAATAATTTCTAAAATATAATATACATATGATGAAAAAGGCTGGAGAACCAAAAATATTTTTGTGAGTAGAGTTGCCTTGTTTTTTCGCTCCTGTACTTCGAGGATTATCCACAGTTTTCCGGTTTACCAAAAAAATTAAAGTCTATAAATTCCATCGAATTCTTTGGTAAAAAGGTACTTCTAAATCCCATTTTCTTTTTCTATCTTATAGTTTTGTTTTGTGACTCTTATTGCCTTTTTTTTTTCTTCGTTAAAACTATTTTAAATCATTTTTAAAATCTATTATTTAAGTTCTTTTCTTTGTATAAATCTCATTTACTTATCCTCACTAAATCCTTAACTTCCAACAAGTTTTCAAAAATAATTTGAAATACTTTGAGAGGCCAAATTTTAATGGCAAAACCAAATATCTCCGAGTATCCTGTCGGAAATCTCACGAGGGATTTCCGAAGATTCCTCAAGATGTTTTCAGCCGAAGTGTCCATGCGGTGTTTTATCGCATTGAATAATTAATCTCCGCACTATACATTGTACAGTATATTCTTCTATTCTACCGTTCAAATACCCTTCAAATCTTCTCAGTTCTTTGAGAGAAAAGCATCACTCAAAATGGCAAATAGAAGTGAATCTTTTGGCTTGGATAGAGAAATTCAAATGAAGGTAAATGAAATGGGAAAATATTTTTTTCGCGCGTGAAAAATTGATCAGTGAATAATTGGAATGTTTGTTCGCTAAAAAAAACATGGAGAATATTGGCATCCAGCGTTTGAAATCCTGACCTATTTTCCTAGAATACAGCGCTTTTCTTCGGTTCTAAAACGTGAGGTTTTAGTCTTCAATGGGTTTTTTAAGGGAGTAAAAGAACAAAGCGGCGAAAAGAGGGCTTCAGACCTAATTGATTGACGAATGGATGGATGAAGGAACGCTGTTTGCATATATCGCATTCAGTCACTTGAGAAATCTGTAAAATTATCATGAGCTAAAATTCAAATATCAAAACATCCAAATTCGTGTTATTTTACTAAACATTTAAACTAAAATTCCCTCACAGCAAGCTTAATTGTACCTCAAAAAACTATTCGACTCAAAAATCTATTTTTGAAATATTTTGAAAATGTATATTAATTAGAATTCGCTGGGCGTTATTGACTTCATGATTTCCGCACATCTCGGCGAACGAAATCTATTTATTTTATTCATCTTTAAATCAAAATTACCTTAAAATACTTGGGTACTTCGTTTTCAATTCATTTTCAAAACTAATTCTTTTGCATGTTCATATCAATCATTCATTCAATCTTGTAGTATATTTTTACACCTGTCTGTACTCTACCCACGTATTACTTACTTGAGGTTTTTAATTGAATTGGTTTTCGAAAAAATACTCATTGTTAGGTCATTCCATTACTTTTGAAGCGTTTTAGCAATTGCCTCCCCTATGTAGAAAAAATATGTTTTTCAATAAGTCTATGGTTACAAAAACGGGGCATCTTTGCCCTTTGCCATGTTTATTTTCTATCTTCATTACAAAGACTATATGTCGTCTTCCAGCATGCTAACGTAAGCATGGCTTTCTTAATTTTTTCTTGTCTTGTTTTCCTGTTTTTATAGATCAGTTGCCGCTTTGCTTTCATTCTTGTTACTTATACACGTTCCCATTCAGTTGTTTTTCAAAGATTTTCTAGGCTTTTTTGCTTTTTTCTAAACAGTGTTTTTGGTATATTGTTACTGTCTTTGAGAGTTTGAAATCAGTAACACAATCAAAACACTGTTAGATCACAAAAATTGATTTCTAAGTATAATCTTAGCGACAATATTATCCTAATATTATTAATATCATTATCACTTTTGTTCTTTTATTCTTTGCCTTGGTTCAAAAGGTTAAAAGTTTAATATTTTCAGCAAAGATGAAACTTGAAATTTCGAGAATAATTTAAGTCAATTAAATCATCCAACATAAGTCACAGAATAAGGAAAAAACATCCTAATTACTGACGCTGTTCGAGGTTTGAAACTTCATTGACAAACTCAAGTTAATAAAAGCTTTGATATTGAAATAAGTCAGTAACATCTGGGATAATGGGAAAGTCAAAAAACCATCAAAATTTTCAAAATAAAACTTGATACGATAGAGTGATTTCATTTAGCACGTAAAAGAAAGATGACTAGTTGATAAAAAAAAGAAAGAAAGAAAACGATGAATTTAGAGTCTATTACTAACTATTTAATAGTTTGCAAAAATTTTTTGCCAAAGTAAAATCACAGTAAAAACAAAGATTTTGAAAAAGTTTGTGAAAACTGTCGAAAAGCGTTCGATGTTGATACGACACTATCGAAAATCGTTTACTCGTGCGCATGCGTCGGCGCATTTCATGAATTTAGGCGAGATTTAGTGAGAAAATAAATCTTTGTTTTTAGTCCGAATATACAGAAAATCTCATTTCGTGAAAAAGAATTAGTCTGAATTTCATGAACTGACTTTAAATTTTGGGATTTTATAAAGTCCATTTGTGAGGCAAGTTTTTCACTAATTTGCATACGGACTTGGAGCGGATGTTTTTGATGGACTAGCTTTCTAGGTTGATAGACTTTGATTCTTACTTAAAGGTTTCCGAGCATGCGCAGTATAATGTACATATCGGTGTTGTGGGTGAACGCCGGTGCGCTCTGATTGGTCAACATACCTATGAAGAAACCAGCTATCTGATAGCTATACTATATAACGCGTGCGTGATCTCTAGTAACTGCACGCTAACTATCAGTACCACCAAGACGCCATCTTTATGGTCTCTTGGTACCACAAGTTTCCCACTTTATTAATATACAAAAACCACTGTATCTCGGTTTCATCTCGTACCGTTAACCGTCTCCCACAAGTACCGTTACTTAATGGACCCACACTGAAGTATTGACAATTTCTTGTGCAGTTATCGCAATGTTAATGTGTTTTGGTATCTATTAAAGCACTCTATATTCTAATATTTCAGATTAATTCAAAATATGACGAAGAAAAAGAAAAAGAAGCGAGAGAATGGATCGAGTGCGTGATAGAGGAACAAGTATTTGAAGATAAGACCGGACTAGATGGCGTCCATGACATTTTGAGAGATGGAAAAGTGCTTTGTAGGTAAGAATAGCACTCAAGGGGGAGGGGATGGGGCGCTTTGTAGGCGAGAACAATACTCAGAGAGGAGGGGATGGGGTGCTTTAATTTGTAGGCGAGAACAATACTCAGAGAGGAGGGGATGGGGTGCTTTAATTTGTAGGCGAGAACAATACTCAGAGAGGAGGGATGGGGTGTTTTGTTGGCGAGAACAATACTCAGAGAGGAGGGGATGGGGTGCTTTATTTGTAGATGCAAATCACCCAAGATGGGATGGGACGGGAAGGTGTTTTTTGGGTGAAAACTTCTCAAAGGGGTAGGGAGAGGAGGTGCTACTAAGGGGGGAGAGGGACGTTTTACTTGTCAAAAATAACTCAATTTCTTTCTTGTTTTTAGACTTGCTAACGCTCTTGGGGGAAACATCAAAATCAACGCAGGAAATATGCCATTCAAACAGGTCAGCGGTTACTCTCACTAATGTTAGTCATTGATCTCGTATTATTGCTCAGTAACAATTTTTTTGTTGATATTTTTAGATGGAAAATATAAGTAAATTTTTAAAATTTTGCGAAGAAACTCTTGGTGTAGCAAAGTACGATCTCTTTCAAACTGTGGATTTATACGAAAAGAGAAACATGTGGAATGTAAGTAGATGCTCCGTAACACACTCCTGCTAAAGTATCCTGTTCAAGTGATATCCATACATCATGAAGGTGCAGACACACGGTGCAACGTTGTGCACAATATTGCAAGCAATGTTACTGAAGTAGGATGATTTTCTACTTCGGCAACATTGCGCGCAACAAATTGCGTCGTGTGAAATGGCTCGCAACATCGATTGCCTTGCAACATTGCGCGCAATGTTGCACCGTGTGTCCGTAGAGTATTGCAGCAACTGGCAATGCCATTGTGTATATATCACCCCTCCATCAACTTTTCTCGCAATTTTAAGGCATATTTTTCAAGTCGTTTCAAGTTGGTTAGATCGCGTTCACCTCGGGCAACCTGTAACGCTACATTTTCAAGCATTGCGAGACAAGTTGCTGAGAAAACTGCACAGTGTAACAGAACCTTAAGTATCTTCAACGCTTTTATTTCAGGTGATTTGCTGTTTAACTGCTGTTGGACGAAGGGTAAATATTATTCGATCCATACCGCTGTTTTTCGTGACCACTTGTCCAGAGCTGGACCCACTTTTATCTATGCACGCGCGGCCAGGACCAACCGAGTAGTGGAAGGAGACTGGTAAGAATCGTATTGTTCAAACATTTTCTCAGCGCAATCAGTTGGTGAGAAAAGTGGGTCCAGTTTTGGACTACATGACCACAGAGTTATTCATACTCATCCTCGTTCCCAGTGTCTCCTCAACTAGAAACCTGAGGAAGCACTGGAATCGAGGATGAATTCCACCTTTATTCATTCAATTGTTATGCTTTCAGGCTTACGCAATGGGGATGGAAGTACCTCCCCTAGGGCCAAAGGAGTCTAAAAAGAATCCAAGACAATTCTCAGAAGAGCAGCTCAATCAAGGCAAATCTCACATTAGCCTTCAAATGGGTGTAGGTACCTCCGGTGGTGCTACTCAAGCCGGCCATCACTTTGGTCGCGCGCGTCAAATCTCCAACAACTATAAATGAACTCTGTTAAAGTTTACACACAAAAAAATTTAACCAACAAAGAAAAGGACATAAAAAAAATGAAAGCGAATGATTACGAAATAAGATTGGAATTTCTATCATCGCTTAATTTTCAGTGGAAAAAAAAAAAAAGAACAAAAACCACAGGGAGCCCAATTTAGAAATAGTAAAAGATTTTTAAAAAATCGGAAAAAATCAACTATAATTTTTTTTTTAATTCAAGGTCAAGATAATGTCCTCTATAATACGAACAAGCAAAAACAATTGGTAATTTGTGTTGAAAACAAAGTTGTGCGCGAAAAAAAATATTCTAGTGCATTTTTAACGGATTGGTTTTTTTTTTTTGGGCCTTTTTTTGCTCGTTCGTATTAGAGAGGACATTATCTTGACCTTGAATTCAAAAAAAAATTTAATTCGATTTTTCCCGATTTTTTTTTCATCTTTTACTATTTGTAAATTGGGCTCCCTGTGACAAAAACAAAGCAACTTCGGATTGTTTAGCGACTTCAAAGATGTCTTAGTGCATGTCACGTGATTATTTCCCGCCTTTTTCCAATAATCGATATGAAATGTGTAAGATGTAAATATATGTAATCTTGATTAACAAATGATCTTTCTATATATAAAAAGTTTTCTCCATTAACTTCAAAAATGCGAACGAATATAACATAAAATAGAATAAAGACATACATGGACAAATTAGTTTTTATTTCAGACATTAATTTAATACATTTTATTGTTTAATTACCAAATATTGATGTCATGATGGCAGCCATGACAGGGAGACACAACAATCCCGGGTGGGGGGGGACTCCGGGGGTAAAGTATCGGGTATGCTCGTCGTATCTCTTAGGGGTAAAAATCAGCGATTTGGTATCTTTTAGGGTCTTAAATTTGAGGTTTAGCAAATCAGCACTTTCTGGTATCTTTTAGGGTGTTGAAAAAGGAACTAGCCCATCGCATAATAACGCAATATGTATGCCTGCGTAAACTCAGGATATTACTCAATGTAATTTAATGTATTTTTTAATAGTATTATTTTTGTGGTATCTCTTAGGGGTTAAAATTTGCCAAGCCACGCCCTTTTGAAAAAACTTCTGGTATCTTTTAGGGGTATTTTTGGAAATTTCCGATGAGCATACCCGATACTTTACCCCCAGAGTATCAGGTGTTCATGGTTCGAGTGTCTTCACTGTAACGTTATTTTATCTTAACTTAATGGATTTTATTCTTACTTAATTCCACAAGTTTCCTACCCTTAGTAGGGTAAGGACCCTACTAGTCACTATCGTCACTTCATTCACATGGATGATACTCCACCGCCATCCAAATGCAGTCTGTATCACCATAGTACTGGTGCCAGGGGTAGTTGTACTTCCCAGATTCCTCCACTCCAGCGAATGGTACATGGGTCATCCCAGGGCTCATAATCACATCTTCGTACAGAGTACTGAAGTCGTTGCTATGGAACTTCTGCATCCTGCCCGTGCCATAAACCTGTGTATGGACCTCTAGTATTTCTGGATCAGCATGCATGTTGTGAATGCCACAATGGGTCTTGGCTGGGCAAAACCACACATTGACCTTAACACAGTGCTGTTTTAGTCCTTGAAAAATAAGGTTCAAATAATTATAAGAGGGCTTGGCTGTAAAGTCTTATTAAAGAAAGAGAGTTCGAGATATGTGGGGGAACGGGGTGGGGGTAAAGCAGGGGGGATGGGTGTGGAATTGTTGTTTTTCAAAGGCAATCTAGCAAGCTGCAGTTTTTGAAATGGTTTACTGAGATGCTCAATATTCTGCAAACTCTGTAGTTGCCCTTTCGAGTTGCACGTTGGAATTTGGTTTTTCACTGTCACCAGTCAAACATATAAAAGGTACCGACTGATTAGTTTTGATTGACAGCAGCAAAAAGCCAATTTCACAACAGGCCGTAGAAATGTCTGAGTTCGAAGAATATTCACAATCACAGTAAGGTGGCTCCATTACAATTCCTGGCACATGCACTAGTCTAAAAGATATATATGACAACGTTTGGGTTATAACTTTTTTGCTTTTATCCAAATGACTAAGGACTTTGGAAACAGTTTTAAATCTATCCTTATTTCTTGTGAAATTTTTGTTCTTGACTAATTTCCCTATTTCATTATGACGTCACGGCTTGATTATGAGGGGGACAGAATCGTCTAGAACAATAGAAATTTGAACAAAATGTCCTCTTCTAAGAAAAGTTTATTCTCAAATAGTCTGGTTTCTAAATATAAGGGTATCAATGTGTAATAAACAATATTTATTGCATTTGATGGCTGATAATGCTTTTCTTCATTCTATAAAAAGCATTATACATCAATTTTCTTTGTGTTGTTGCTGTTTTGTCCCCCTCTCACGACCATGATCCTTAGCGTTTAAACAATAGATTGTCTATTGATGGGGTGTTTGAAGAAAAGGTAAAGAAAATATTTTCTATGTGCAATACCTTGGACTGTGGACTCCTGTCCTGTTGCCAGAAATGGATCGAATGCCACCTTACCAACATCAAATTGTGGGGATTTGTATAACGGGATGTCCTTGGAGAAATCTTGTGCTTGTTTGCTCAGCTGATACCAACCATCCTCAAGGACACAACCTCCAATATTGTCCTCATTAGGAATCTGTATGAGGATCAGTGAGTCAGCACTCTTGATTGTCAGACCTGAAAGACATCAGAATAATCAGGGCCAGATTCAGGATTTTTAAAAGGGGGTGACTATTACAGGGTACCTCACACTAATACTACAGGAAACCTATAAAAGGTTAGTCTCCTTCGCAGCCGTCATTAGTTTCGGTCCCAGATCTTCCCGGGCGTGGAGAGGGCAAAGTTTAGAGGGCAGACTTTACAAAATGTATAACAAAACAATTATTGAATTCGGTTTTTGCATGATATGGTAAATTATCGAGACCTCAGCCGTTTTATCCTGATATCATGCTCAACCTCATCCAATAATTGTTTATTGTTTCATTTATTTATCAATATTAAACTTTACTGACACATATTTTGAGTTACAGTAGTATTCATCGAGCAAGTTGCTTTACCTTTTAAGATGGTAGATGTACGTGGTGCGAGCGCTTTTACAGGGCTTGCAGCAGCCAAAACAGATGGGCTGACTCCAATGTTTGTCACGATAGTTCGCTCCGAAATTTCAAAGTCTTTAACACCAGTGATCCACTTTGCTTTAAGAAATTTAGAAAACCTCAGATCCCTGATAACATTGGTCATATTTGCCTATTTCTTTTTGAACAAACGAGTCCAACGCAATGAACAATCGAGTCCGATACCTAGTCAGCGTCAGATTTGATAGCGTTAATAGCTTTTTCTTTTACCCGCCCCCGGGTTTTTTAACAGTTGGTGGTTCTGTTAAAACAATATGATCGACATGCGTGACACTGGTCAACAACAACGACAATAATAATTTATTTGCACTCTAAAGAAAATGAAAATTACATTGAATAATATATAAAAATTGCAAAAAAAGAGCACAGCTACCTAAAATAGCTAGAAAGCTAAACGAGTTAGGTCATGCAATACTATTTTACTATGAAATCACTGTAAAATCCAGGCGGTTGCGCGCTCTACCAAGGGAGAGCCTACATAGCAAGCAGTTGATGTGAGCCGTATTCATAAAAATACAGAATACGATAGATTTTATGAATACATTACATCAACTTTGTGCTGTGTAGGTTGTCCCTCTCAACTCAACTAAATCAAGTTGTAGAAAGAGGTACAATAGGAGGGAGGGAGAGAGAGAGGGGGAGAGGAAGAGAGAGAGGGAGAGAGAGAGGGAGAGAGAGAGGGAGAGAGAGAGAGATAGTTAGTCTTTTAAGAGTGTTCCATGATTGCGTGTGCTTGGGGTATTAGATGTAATACCCTAGTAAGCACACCCACCGACAATGGAATTTCGCAATATTGTTCTGAAAATGGCTTGACTACCATTTACCAATATATAAAGAGAGAGAGAGAGAGAGAACTCTAAAAGCGTGCTATACTATGCAGTATTCAGCACTTGTTCAACCAATAAAGAACAATAGAATTAGCATTATTTGAAATTTTACGCTTTTAATTAGAACTGTAAAGAATAGATCCATCAGCGGGAATATGCAAATATACGTGCACTTAATGCCAATGAGAAGACGACTAATCTATTTACTCCCAAGTCCACTCAAAGACTACTCAGTGTCCTGCATAAAAACCCACAACAAACTGTGAAAAGGTAAAGCAATTGTATTTGTTCCCCTTATATTTTAGAATTAGGAAATTTCTGAATTTAGAACAAATTTCGGTTCAGCATATGAGTAGATTTTCTTTTCGGACTTTCCTCTGCTTCGAGAGTTCTCTGCCTGGGTTCTCTCGTTTTCCTCCCTCCAAAAAACTCGGCAGATTTATAAAATTTCAATCCTGCCACTTTAATCAACCTGCAAATACAGCTAAACCTCATACCAATAGGAGTAAACTATTGCCTCCGCGAAACCTAACCAGTTAATAAATTCCAATTCTATCTGAGAGTTATCGGGCCTTGACTTAGATCAGTCCAGAGGTTGTTTCAGGGTTTGATCTGTGAGTTAACCATGCCCTGACTTAGATCAGCCCAGAGGTTGTTTCAGGGTTCTATCTGTGAGTTAACCATGCCCTGACTTAGATCAGCCCAGAGGTTGTTTCAGGATTGGAATTGTGAGTTGTGAACAGTCCTTCTCAGGACTACTGCCTAAATATCAGATCTGTAAATTGCAGAGGATCCAGAACACTGCTGCTAGGTTAATAATGAACGCTTAGCATTTTTAAGAAACAGCTTAAGACACATCTTTTTAATATAGCTTATAACAAGTAGTTTTTAGTGACTTTAACTTAGTTATTTGGTATTTATTTAGAATATTTCCATTTAGAACTTAGTATTTCGTTTTTTAGTATTGGATTTTTTATAGATTAATATTTATAGTAAATATCCATATGTTATATATTTATATTCTATTACTTATTCATGTAAAGCGCTCTTGATCATTTTAATGTTAAAAAGCGCTATATTAAGTAAATAAATTATAATTATTATTATTACTACATCCACCCGGATGATCATAATACAAATATTGTTTCTTCGACAAATATTGTTACTTCGATAAATATCCATTCACCAGGGTTCAGACCTTTCTTTACAATATAGAATAAACCCGCGTAAAGCGCCTATTCTAGCAGTTAAATTCATCTATATTTAGAGTTTAAAATCCCTAGAAATGTTTAAAATGTCCGGTTTAATTTCATAGATATGTTTTCGATTCTTTATCGTAAAACATGAATATTTCTGAAGTTTCAAAAATTCATCTTGATTCTCTTACAAAAAGTTGAGTATTATAAAATATATTGAATTTCAATTCATGTTGATTCTTGTACAAACCTGCAAATACAGCTAAACCTCATACCATTAGGAGTAAACTGTTGCCGACGTGTGCGGTTCGCTTGAACTACTTTAAGACTTACGGAGCAGATCCACCCAATTGGAAAACGAACCCCCCGTTCAGAATTTAGTCTAAAGGCTTGATGTAATTGCCAAGTCCGTGCAAACACTCCTCAGCTTCAGAGGACATGTCCATTGGGCTTGAAAGAACTTTCCCTTTAGGAAAGGCTAAGGCTAAATACAACAAATGCCCATTGATCATTCAAATAAATTTATTAAATACTGAAACATATATGTATTAAGACAACAACATTCTGCGAACCCATTGCCTATAAGAGAGCAGCAAATGATAAAAGAACAACGCTAAAAGGATAATTTTTTCCGCGGTGTTATTTCGTATTGATATGATAAATAGTTTATTAAAATTATTCGCAGCCCGAAAGCTGAATTACATAATTAGATACAATTTTAAGAATAATTAAGAATAAATTTACAATACAATATTATATACAATAAATTTTATTTCTATAAATAAGACTATAAAAACATAAATATAAGTATAAAATAGTTGCAAACACCAACCGAACAAGGAAACGTCATCGCTGGCCATGATGTGCTAACCGAAGCTGATTAATTCAGCCACGCATGGACAGGATGAACGAATTCTTTGCTCGGTTGGTGTGCACAGGCGGAACTTTATATTTAAAAGCATGAAAGCAAAATAATGAGGCAACAATTATACCTCAATATTTGACTCCTTTGACTTAGCAAATCATCCATTATTATCAACGTTATGAGGTCGGATAACTTAGAATCTTGGCGGTGATGGCGTCCGGCATTTTCTTAATGTGGTTCGAAAGAAACCAAGCACATTTTTACTCTATCAAATGAGGTATAGCAGATACTCCTTGAAAATAACAGTGTAGGAAATTGTAACATAGAGAAATGAGTTCCTCTCGATATGGGAAACCGGGTTTCGGTGAAAGGGTTCCATCTAACAAATGAGTGAAAATTACCAGAATCATCCTTAATTAGACCCAAAAATAAAATAAAAATGAAATTGGAATTTTTAAGTATTTGAAAATGATTGATGAATTGAAGATGTATTGTTAATTTCATGAAACTTGGCATACAGTTATTTCATCATATTAGAGTTCCAAAAATAAAATATAAAATGGGGGTCACCGACTTCATTTTTGGACTACAGCTCGAGGAAAATGGACTACTTCGAAGAAAACAGCGCGCGTTTTCTCACAGCTTTCCGAGTTTACTAAAACATTTAAAAAAGGACGAAAAAAGCGTAGCATAGAATTTATAAAGGTTTGAACTTTATACTTGAACTTTTTATACTTTGAACTTTTTGACACCTAAGTACTACAAGGAAACCTTAATAAAGGGGCACTTGGATGAAAACACCCCATATTTTGAAAGTCCGAATAGTTCAAATATTTAAGAATAATATGACTCAATCATGATTATGAAAACCAGATTGGCAAAAATTTTAGCCTGGGAGCCACTCGCAGTTGAGAAATTTTGGTTTAAAAACTAAAAGGACAATAGGGTTGAGTAAATGACGTCATTTACTCACAATTTAGATGCTGAAAAAAATATATAATTTTTATCCGCAAATTTTGACTGTGAAGAAAAATTGTTGCTTGGCTACTATTGGGGCCATATAGATAAGTTTAACCAAGTTCCAAGGCATTTCCAATTTTCATCGATTTTCATCCAAGTGCCCCTTTAAATTAAAAGATGTATATAATAATTTATAAGTTAGTCTTTTCTAGATTGCAAAAGGATGGCTTACAGATATGTCCCACCCGACGAGTTCACTCCAGAGTCGCGAGTGACTTGGAAGTCTTTAAATGCTGTGACCAGCTGGAAACAAGAAGAGGAAGGAGTGGTCGACAAGTTTACCTTGAACTTTGACTCGGGACACAAGGTGTACATTTATTTCTTCTCTCACACGAGTTTTCGTGTGCGCTTCAATCCTGATCCCAATGCTCCCTATGTAAAGAGCCGTTCCCCTGCCACCGAAGTTGAGCGCATCGAGGCACATGAAATCAAAGTCGAAGAAAAGAATAAGGTGTTGATCATTCAGACTAATCGTATCAAGGTCAAGGTCAACCTCGCCAAGTATGCACTTTCAGTTTACAGAGGAAATCAGCTAATCCACGCTGATCCTGATGATTATAACCTTGTCTACATCCCAAGAGAAACGGGTGGAGAAGCAGCAGCTAATTTCAAGAAGGCGCCGAAAAATGCTTGCTACTTTGGCTTTGGCGAAAAAGCAGGCGTGACGCTCGACAAGCGACGCGTTCCCAAACAGCACTTCTATGGTAATTTCGGAGGCGACAACAAAGAGAAACTTGGTTCAGCCATGACATTCTTTAACTATGACAACTTTGGTTACGCCGCGCCAGACTTGACGCCTGAAGGTGAGGTCCAGGGACCGCTGAACCCTAATGGGCCTCTTTATCAGTCATCACCATTCCTTATCGAGCACAACCCTCTCCCTACTGGTGAGTTCAGTGGACAGTCCTATGCGTATGGAATACTGCTTGACAATACGTCCCAGACGTACATGAATCTAAGACAGGGTGACCAATATTACTTTGGAGCACTTCACGGCGAGCTTGATTACTACTTCTTCGCGGGAAATCACGTGGCAGAAGTCCTGAATGAGTTTACGCAGCTGACAGGTCGCACGAAACTCAAACCCAAGTACGTGTTTGGCTATCACCAAGGGGGCTATGGGTGGAACTACAACAACAAGTGGAAGCTAATGGAGGTTGCGCTCAAATACCGACAATGGAAGATTCCCATTGATGGAATTCATGTGGATGTCGACCTGCAAGACAACTACCGAACCTTCACCCACAGTAAAAAGAAGTTCCCCAACCCGAAGGAGATGTTTGCTGCTCTTCATGACTGGGGATTTAAGATGTCGACCAATATAACCCCAATTGTCAGTTGTAATGCAGATGAAGAAGGAAATATCAGTCCTTACAAAGCACTTGATTCGGGGAAGCAGAAGAAGGTGTTTGTCAGGGACACACGTGAAGACGGAAGTGGCACCCACGAGTTCTATGTTGGGAATGTCAACTATGGGCGTGGTCACTTAACATGGGGTCATTATCCAGATTTGGGACGGCACGAAGTGCAAGATTGGTGGGGTGAGCAATACAAGGACCTCTTAGACTGGGGTCTTGATTTTGTTTGGCAGGACATGACCACGCCAGCTATGAAAGCCAGTGTTCACCAGGATCCTTGCCCGCTTTTGTCCTTTCCTATGGATTTGCTGTTATCTGATAATGAAGAGACAAGGTATGTTGCACATATAAATGCCTTTCAGTTCAAGATGTTCGGAAAATAACTCAATTCTATGGCGGCAAAGCTGAGAATGCATCTCTTTAACTTGCGACATGCTAAAAAGCAAAGCAAATTAGAAACTGAGTAAGGGGAAAAAAATAAAAAAACGAAAAAGATCGATCAATTTCGATTCCATGCAGATTTTTTAATAAGACTCAGAAATCACTCCGCTTCATATGGTCGATGCAAAAATTAATTACAGTTAAAACCACAGGGAGCCCAATTTAGATAAAAGTAAAAGGTGAAAATAAAATCGGAAAAAAAATCGCTTGTTAAATTATATTGACCCAAATCCACACATAGGATACCATAGGGGAATTATATAGGAAAACAAAGCCGCGCGCGAAAAAAAAATGTTCTAGTGCATTTTTTACGGATTTTTTTGCTCGTTCGTATTATAGAGGACATTATCTTGACCACGATTTTTTCCCTATTTTATTTTCACCTTTTACTTTTATCTAAATTGGGCTCCCTGTGTTAAATCTTACATAACCTTTTCTCTATCCACCGTAGGTATGCTGCTACGAGTTCTCACCTGGAAGAAAAGAAGCCATTCGCCAAGATTCGTTGCTTGTACAACTACAATCTCTGTAAGGCTACATACCAAGGTCAGTACGTCATCATTCATCTCATAGTAGACTAGTTTGGCTTGGGCATAAGGTTTTCCCATTTCAGACCACGTGTCATTCCCTAGCGTATCATTTCTTTGTTTAACGGTTGTACACGAGAAGAATATGGATAGGACTCAAAAAAAGAACCTTATTCCCAAGAGAATGAAACGTGGACTGAGATGAGAAAACATTACGTCCAAGCCGAAAAAGTCTATAAGGAATCAAGATTTCACGAAACAGAGTTTTAAATATATTATTTCAGTGTTTGCATTCAAGACATGAAAAGCGAGCTCGAGGGGGAGGGGGAGGGGACAAAAAATACTTAACGAAATTATCAAAACAATATGAAATTAGTGTTACTGTTACTGGAACTTTCAATAAAGCTAACACATGTAGAAATACGTTCATATTCGCATTGCATGAATTCAAGATATATACAGTTATGTACATACAACATATTTTAGGTCTTGAGAAGTTGCAACCTGATCGACGCCATTATATCATTGCACGAGGAGGCTTTGTGGGCGTTCACCGTTACGCAGGGCTCTGGACAGGTGACAGTACGTCCAACTGGGAATTCATTCATATTAACATCCCTCTGGTCCTGAACATTGGATTATCTGGCCAGGCTGTCTCTGGTTGTGACATTGGTGGATTCTGCGCAGCTTTTCAAGGCCAAATTGTTGAGCCTGAGATGTTGGTACGGTGGACTATAATGGGAGCGTTTCTACCTTGGTATCGGAACCACTATGACAACTATTACAAACCTTACCAAGAACCTTACAGATACAGCGAACCGACGCCGAGTATTTGCCGAAAGTATATCGAGCTGCGTTACCGCTTGATTCAATACATCTATGACGCAATGTTTGAGAATACACAGGTGAGTTTGGATTGAGAAAGACGTGACCCTTGAACAATCAGAAATTGCCAGCTGAGTTGACCTTCAGAACAAACTCAAGGTCAACCAATCAGAATTGAGGATTTGACATCGTATATATGACATCGACACAGTCATAGTAATCTAGTTTGTCCACGTTTTCATCGTGAAACAGAGGGAGGGAGAACTTTTTTGGTTCTTTTCTCGCTAATTTAAATTCTTTCCTGTGCAGACTGGAAAGCCAATCTGTCGCCCGATATTCATGGACGAAGTGGAGATTGGAGTCTACAACAACGATCCTGCAGCTGATGACGATCATGGCTGGGGTTACTATGACTACGTGACCAACCGCATGGATGATCAGTTCTTCCTTGGAAAGGATCTTCTTGTTTGCCCTATTGTCAACCCAGGACAAACAAATCGTCCCGTCTACCTCCCCTTTGGTAGCAAATGGTACCACTTCAAGGATAACAAAAAGCCTCTTGATAAACCCGTCGTGGGAGGGGTGGAGTTCGATTTCTACGCTCCATGGGACAAGATGGGCTCAGACAACTGCGCGCTGTACGTGCGCGAAGGTGCGATCATTCCTACTCGTGAGCTCGAGCAGTACATTGGTGAGCTGTATTCCCAAGGCAAGGAGAATCCAATAACTTTCAACATCTATCCTGGACGAGATAGCAAGTACACCCTCTATCTGGATGACGACGGTGTGACGAATGCAGCTGAGAAGGAGCTGAAGTTCAGAATTGTGGAAGTTTCACACAAAGGTTTGTTGATTTTCAGCAAAAACAAATTAGGTTAAAAATACTTCCCTTAACTTCGTGGTTTTACAACCTGAATGCAATGTTTTCATAATTTCAAATTTCTCGGAGATGAGTTTCCTTTCTATCATATCTCAATTTTTTTGTATCTGCACAATTGCTTCAAGTAAACAAAGAAATGATACTAAAGAAGAGGAAGTACGAATGATGGCAATTAATTTTCAGTTGCTCCCAGTCAAGGACATAGAAGCAACATAAGTTTCTTTCTTTCTATCATTTTAACGTATCGTTACAATCGTTATTGGTCAAAGAATAGAAACTACACAAACTCCGGCACAAACTACACAATTTGGTATGGTTACTCAATAGAATCACACAAAGAAGTTTTCATCTAGGCCCTTCTAGATCGAATGAGATTTTAGAAGTTGATTTTTGCGGAGGGAGGAAAACCGGAGGTGAACCCGGACAAAAACCCTCGAATCACAGGATAGCACCAACAAACAAGTCTACTCATACACGACACCGAGCCCGGCGGGACTCGAACCTGGGTCGCATTTGTGAGAGAGGCGAGCGCTCTCACTGATACGCCACCCGTGCTTTGTACCATTTTGTAGTAAATGGCGCTTGATTGACCAAGATATCGGTCATAATTATACTGGACCATTGAGTATTATAGACTATAGTTCACGTCTTTGTTCCTTTCACAGAAACTCACAACCAGCGCCGTGTCGTTTTCAGCCGTAAACATGACAAATTCAATCCCAAGGAGACTTTCTTTTACGTAGCTCTTCTTGCCAGCGGTAACCCCTCAAGGATCACTGTGAATGGAGAAGCTGCTCCAAAAGAAAATGGCGTCAACAATGAAGAGATGGCCGAATCACTGGCCAGTCGTGGTTATAATTCCTACTACTATAACGCCTCACTAAATACCACTTTTATTAAGGTCTTTGATGTGAAGAAAGAAATTGCAGTTGTTGCTGACTTCAGTCCAGTGAGTGCCATGTAAGCGTAAATGAATTTAATGGTAGGGGAGGGGAGGGAGAGTAGACCAATTATATTCCAGTTTGACTAATTTGCTTGACTTGATAAAATCACACTTTTTTTCGGTATATTTGGGTTAACAAGTGCACCTAAGAAGGACGGCTATACTTCCAAGATTTTAAAACAACCACATGTAATATTATTAGAATGGATAAATCAAAATTGAGCATTTTAATAAAAGGGCAAAATATTTCCCTATTTCATTATGATGTCACGGCTTGTTTATGAGGGGACAGAATCGTCTAGAACAATAGAAATTTGAACAAAATTTCTTCTTCTAAGAAAAGTTTATTCTCAAATAGTCTGGTTTCTAAATATAAGGGTATCGATGTGTAATAAACAATATTTATTGCATTTGATGGCTGATAATGCTTTTCTTCATTCTATAAAAAGCATTATACATCGATTTTCTTTGTGTTGTTGCTGTTTTGTCCCCCTCTCACGACCATGATCCTCAGCGTTTAAACAATAGATTGTCTATTGATGGGGTGTTTGAAGAAAAGGTAAAGAAAATATTTTCTCTGTGCAATACTTTGGACTGTGGACTCCTGTCCTGTTGCCAGAAATGGATCGAATGCCACCTTACCAACATCAAACTGTGGGGATTTGTACAACGGGATGTCCTTGGAAAAATCTTGTGCTTGTTTGCTCAGCTGATACCAACCATCCTCAAGGACACAACCTCCAATATTGTCCTCATTAGGAATCTGTATGAGGATCAATGAGTCAGCACTCTTGATGTTCAGACCTGAAAGACATCAGAATAATCAGGGCCAGATTCAGGATTTTTAAAAGGGGGTGACTATTACAGGGTGCCTCACACCAATACTACAGGAAACCTATAAAAGGTTAGTCTCCTTCGCAGCCGTCATTAGTTTCGGTCCCAGATCTTCCCGGGCGTGGAGAGGGCCCAGGAGGATCTGGGACCGAAACTAATGACGGCTGCGAAGGAGACTAATAAAAGGTGAGAAAATAGTGAAAAACATGAAGTCTCAAATTGACGGAAATTAAATTTGAGAGCTTCAAGCAAACCGATGAAAGTTTATTTAGATAAATGTTTACAGTTACAAGCATATATTTATCTTTTTGTGTGCATGCGCATGCACCTATCAGTGTTAACTGATATGATTGTCTAGTCAACTGAAACCCCTGGCATATTCACTTGAAAACATAGACACGTCAGCGCAAACACTCCCTTATTCCTCAGCTTCAGCGGACCTGGCCATCGGGCTCGAAGGAAATTTCCCTTTCTTTGAAGACGCACCACGCGAATTCTCAGTGCCGAAACTCCAGTAAAAAAAAGGTGAGTCTTGATGGCAAGATTGCTCTCATTAGGAAACGTAGCGATGTAGGTGGTCATTATGCTCGCCTCTCAACCCTGGGGTCTCGATACTACACTTGGCATGAGAGTAGGATTTATTAGGTCACTCCATATTGATCTTAGGTTCTCTGGTTTTCCTTCCTCCGCAAAACCAGCAAAACCAGCTAATAAATTCCAATTCTATCTGAGAGTTAGCCGTGCCCTGACTTGGATCAGCCCAGAGGTTGTTTCAGGGTTCTATCCGTGAGTTAGCCGTGCCCTGACTTAGATCAGCCCAGAGGTTGTTTCAGGGTTCTATCTGTGAGTTAGCCGTGCCCTGACTTGGATCAGCCCAGAGGTTGTTTCAGGGTTTGATCTGTGAGTTAGCCGTGCCCTGACTTAGATCAGCCCAGAGGTTGTTTCAGGGTTCGATCTGTGAGTTAGTCATGCCCTGACTTAGATCAGCCCAGAGGTTGTTTCAGGGTTTGATCTGTGAGTTAGTCATGCCCTGACTTAGATCAGCCCAGAGGTTGTTTCAGGGTTTGATCTGTGAGTTAGTCGTGCCCTGACTTGGATCAGCCAGAAGAGAGGCTGTTTCAGGGTTCGATAAAATTTGAAAATTTTTCAAGTGAGAGGTAAATGTAAGGATACACTGAGCTGATTACTTGCTGTAATAGTGGTTTCTCTATGGCATGATCTTAATTTGGCGGGATCGGGTCGCTGAATGAATAGTACAAGTTAGTAAATGCAGTGGTTGATGATTCCAGTACTATTTCAGCATCCAAATCAGAGAGAATCTCGATTTTTTCGTTTAATTTACGAGGATAATACAAATAACATAAAAATAATAAAACAGACGTTCAATTTTTGATATATTTTATTGTGATGTTGCACTCAAACTACATCTAAAGTCCAGTGTAGTTCCTTAATCCTAAACAGTTGGAATTCAGCCATTGCACTTAAAAACCCATTTGCAATTGTCAGCGTCGGGAATATTGTGCCGAAGATGAATGTATAATTATGACTTTCAGCATTTGCACTTGAACGTATATACGTATACTTCCTATCAGTTTTCATTTCTTTTGAAAACCAATTTTATTTCTAATGTTTTATTTCAGACGACTAATTTGGCATTTACTATAAAATTTACACAAAGAAAGTGGCAATTGAGGTTTTTACCAAAAATAGATTATTGATATTCTAAATTCAGCTATTTTCTAAATTTCAAATTTTGTTTTACTTTTTGAAATTCATATTTTTTTGCCTTTTTTCATTTTTTTTACTCAATTTAATAACTTGAAATTTCCCAGGCAATTTTTCTCAAAGCTCGTCAAAAAGGTACTATTTCCATCTTTTATAAATAATTTTAAATGTTGAAAGTTCATACCCTTTTTACACATTTTCTTCCTTGAGCGATAGCATAAAATTTCCCTGCATTTTTGCAACAGGACTTTTCAAATGGTGCTATTTCCATGTTAACTTAATTTTTTAATTGTTGGGAATTTTTAAAGGCCTATTTTCATTTGATGAATTGAAATGGATATTGTTTTCATTGAGCTTGCGTGTTATTGTCCCTCAAATTCCCTGTGCCTCAAATTCCCAAAATGGCCTACTAAAAAATATTCGCGCCAAAATATGTCAAGCTTCATGTTTTTGTGACGAATTGAAGATGTAATGTTAATTTTATGAAACTTGGCATACAGTTATTTAATCATATAAGAGTTTCAAAAATAAAATAAAAAATGGGGGTCACCGACTTCATTTTTGGACTACAGCTCGAGGAAAATGGACTACTTCGAAGAAAACAGCGCGCGTTTTCTCACACCTTTCCGAGTTTACTAAAACATTTAAAAAGGATGAAAACAGCGTTCTAATTTAATGCAACTTTTCCTTATATTATATATGCTTATTTATGACATGAATAAAAGAAAATATTAATGAAAAAACGTCCTATATGAAATTATAACGGTTTGAACTTTATACTTGAACTTTTTATACTTTGAACTTTTTGACACCTAAGTACTACATACAAAGAAACCTTGAATTAAAATATGTATATAATAATTTATAAGTTACTCTTTTCTAGATTGCAAAAGGATGGCTTACAGATATGTCCCCCCTGACGAGTTCACTCCAGAGTCGCGAGTGACTTGGAAGCCTTTAAATGCTGTGATCAGCTGGAAACAAGAAGTGGAAGGATTGGTCGACAAGTTTACCTTGAACTTTGACTCGGGACACAAGGTGTACATTTATTTCTTCTCTCACACGAGTTTTCGTGTTCGCTTCAATCCTGATCCCAATGCTCCCTATGTAAAGAGCCGTTCCCCTGCCACCGAAGTTGAGCGCATCGAGGCACATGAAATCAAAGTCGAAGAAAAGAACAAGGTGTTGATCATTCAGACTAATCGTATCAGGGTCAAGGTCAACCTCGCCAAGTATGCACTTTCAGTTTACAGAGGAAATCAGCTAATCCACGCTGATCCTGATGATTATAACCTTGTCTACATCCCAAGAGAAACGGGTGGAGAAGCAGCAGCTAATTTCAAGAAGGCGCCGAAAAATGCCTGCTACTTTGGCTTTGGCGAAAAAGCAGGCGTGACGCTCGACAAGCGACGCGTTCCCAAACAGCACTTCTATGGTAATTTCGGAGGCGACAACAAAGAGAAACTTGGTTCAGCCATGACATTCTTTAACTTTGACAACTTTGGTTACGTCGCGCCAGATTTGACTCCTGAAGGTGAGGTCCAGGGACCGCTGAACCCTAATGGGCCTCTTTATCAGTCATCACCATTCCTTATCGAGCACAACCCTCTCCCTACTGGTGAGTTCAGTGGACAGTCCTATGCGTATGGAATACTGCTTGACAACACGTCCCAGACGTACATGAATCTAAGACAGGGTGACCAATATTACTTTGGAGCACTTCACGGCGAGCTTGATTACTACTTCTTCGCGGGAAATCACGTGGCAGAAGTCCTGAATGAGTTTACGCAGCTGACAGGTCGCACGAAACTCAAACCCAAGTACGTGTTTGGCTACCACCAAGGAGGATATGGATGGAACTACAACAACAAGTGGAAGCTAATGGAGGTTGCGCTCAAATACCGACAATGGAAGATTCCCATTGATGGAATACACATGGATGTCGACCTGCAAGACAACTACCGAACCTTCACCCACAGTAAAAAGAAGTTCCCCAACCCGAAGGAGATGTTTGCTGCTCTTCATGACTGGGGATTTAAGATATCGACCAATATAACCCCAATTGTCAGTTGTAATGCAGATGAAGAAGGAAATATCAGCCCTTACAAAGCACTTGATTCGGGGAAGCAGAAGAAGGTGTTTGTCAGGGACACACGTGAAGACGGAAGTGGCACCCACGAGTTCTATATTGGGAATGTCAACTATGGGCGTGGTCACCTAACATGGGGTCATTATCCAGATTTCGGACGGCACGAAGTGCAAGATTGGTGGAGTGAGCAATACGAGGACCTCTTAGACTGGGGTCTTGATTTTGTTTGGCATGACATGACCACGCCGGCAATGAAAGCCAGTGTTCACCAGGATCCTTGCCCGCTTTTGTCCTTTCCTATGGATTTGCTGTTATCTGATAATGAAGAGACAAGGTATGTTGCACATATAAATGCCTTTCAGTTCAAGATGTTCGGAAAATAACTCAATTCTATGGCGGCACAGCTGAGAATGCATTTCTTTAACTTACGACATGCTAAAAAAAGCAAAGCAAATTAGAAAGTAAGGGAAAAAAAACAAAAAAACGAAAAAGATCGATCAATTTCGATTCCATGCAGATTTTTCAATAAGACTCAGAAATCACTCCGCTTCATATGGTCGATGCAAAAATTAATTACAGTTAAATCTTACATTACCTTTTCTCTATCCGCCGTAGGTATGCTGCTACGAGCTCTCACCTGGAAGACAAGAAGCCATTCGCCAAGATTCGTTGCTTGTACAACTACAATCTCTGTAAGGCTACATACCAAGGTCAGTACGTCATCATTCACCTCACAGTGGACTAGTTTAACTTGGGCATAAGGTTTTCCCATTTCAGATCACGTGTCATTCCCTAGCGTATCATTTCTTTGTTTAACGGTTGTACACGAGAAGACACATGAATATGGATACAACTCAAAGAAAGAATCTTATTCCCAAGAGAATGACTTGTGGACTGAGATGAGAAAACATTACGCCGAAGCCGAAAAGGTCTATAAGGAATCAAGATTTCACGAAACAAAGTTTTAAATATATCATTTCAGTGTTTGCATTCAAGACATGAAAAGCGAGGGGGGAGGGGCGGGGGGGTGCAAAAAAACAAAAACAAAAACAAAATGAAAAAAAAACTAAAAACAACTTAAAAAAATTATCAAAACAATATGAAATTAGTGTTACTGTTACTGGAACTTTCAATAAAGCTAACACATGTAGAAATATGTTCATATTCGCATTGCATGAATTCAAGATATATACAGTTATGTACATACAATATATTTTAGGTCTTGAGAAGTTGCAACCCGATCGACGCCATTATATCATTGCACAAGGAGGCTTTGTGGGCGTTCACCGTTACGCAGGAATCTGGACAGGTGACAGTACGTCCAACTGGGAATTCATTCGTATTAACATCCCTCTGGTCCTGAACATTGGATTATCTGGCCAGCCCGTCTCTGGTTGTGACATTGGTGGATTCGGCGCAGCTTTTCAAGGCCAAATTGTTGAGCCTGAGATGCTGGTACGGTGGATTATAATGGGAGCGTTTCTACCTTGGTATCGGAACCACTATGACAACTATTACAAACCTTACCAAGAACCTTACAGATACAGCGAACCGACGCCGAGTATTTGCCGAAAGTATATCGAGCTGCGTTACCGCTTGATTCAATACATCTATGACGCAATGTTTGAGAATACACAGGTGAGTTTGGATTTAGAAAGACGTGACGCTTGAACAATCAGAAATTGCCAGCTGAGTTGACCTTCAGAACAAACTCAAGGTCAACCAATCAGAATTGAAGATTTGACATCGTATTTTGATTAGCATTTCCCATGATTCTGCCAAGAGAATTTATGAAATACGAGTTCTTCCTTCTTTAAATTAACCGTAAACGCTAGTCGAACTCATGGCGGAACTTTATTTCAATCCGCAACAAGAAAAGTCTACATTGTATACTTGGAAAATGCTTGGAAAATGCTAACCAAAAATAGTGACCCATAATTCCTTTCGGGGAAGGCGATCAACTCAGCTGGTGGATGTATGGATAAAGAGGACTATAGCGCCCACAGGGGTCGGGGGGGAGGGGGTGTGCCTCTTGTTTTTCCTCCCCAAAAAGTAAAGACATCGAGAATTAAATATCGATTTTTTTGTGATCACGTGTTGAGGAGTGACTACGTGCCCCCACTTTTTGAAGGCTTGCTACGGTCCTGGTAATTGGTTTTTATGGGTTTACAAACTGATGGATATATCCGGGATATGAACTGGTGATGAATGTATGTGGATGAGTAAATGGATGCATGGATGGGATATTTGGGGATGACCTAATCATGGACAGAATCTTTGGTAGTTTGATAACAATCTGCAGATGGACAACTTTTGAGCACGTTTAACAGATCAGAATTCTTGTTAATATATACCTATATATATACAAGAGGTCTATGTAACAAATTTCCGATGGTTTAGAGTGGTATGTCCTCTTATTTACCACGATATGACGTCAAAAGTTGGTCAAAATGTTGTGAACTTACGAGGCGTACCATAACAAAGTCAAATAAAAGATTCAAAAACGAAGAAAAAGTTTGAAAGAAAAAACCGTTTGAAGCGCGCGCTTGCTTCTTGCGCGAGCGATTCGTCATTCTATCGGTATGTCCTCTTATTCACCACGGCTCTCGACCAATCAGCGCGGGAGGAATTTCACAGTTATGGTAAAATAATTTATTGTCGGGTTTATAAGGTCGAGTCAACACGGTTCTTTTCTCGCTAATTTAAATTCTTTCCTGTACAGACTGGAAAGCCAATCTGCCGCCCGATATTCATGGACGAAGTGGAGATTGGAGTCTACAACAACGATCCTGCAGCTGATGACGATCATGGCTGGGGTTACTATGACTACGTGACCAACCGCATGGATGATCAGTTCTTCCTTGGAAAGGATCTTCTTGTTTGCCCTATTGTCAACCCAGGACAAACAAATCGTCCCGTCTACCTCCCCTTTGGTAGCAAATGGTACCACTTCAAGGATAACAAAAAGCCTCTTGATAAACCCGTCGTGGGAGGGGTGGAGTTCGATTTCTACGCTCCATGGGACAAGATGGGCTCAGACAACTGCGCGCTGTACGTGCGCGAAGGTGCGATCATTCCTACTCGTGAGCTCGAGCAGTACATTGGTGAGCTGTATTCCCAAGGCAAGGAGAATCCAATAACTTTCAACATCTATCCTGGACGAGGTAGCAAGTACACGCTCTATCTGGATGACGACGGTGTGACGAATGCAGCTGAGAAGGAGCTGAAGTTCAGAATTGTGGAAGTTTCACACGAAGGTTTGTTGATTTTCAGCAAGAAGAAATTAGGTTAAAAATACTTCCCTTAACTTCGTGGTTTTACAACCTGAATGCAATGTTTTCATAATTTCAAATTTCTTGGAGATGTGTTTCCTTTCTATTATATTTCAATCTTATATCTTTGTACCATTTTGTAGTAAATGGCGCTTGATTGACCAAGATATCGGTCATAATTATACTGGACCATTGAGTATTATGGACTATAATTCACGTCTTTGTTCCCTTCACAGAAACTCACAACCAGCGCCGTGTCGTTTTCAGCCGTAAACATGACAAATTCAATCCCAAGGAGACTTTCTTTTACGTAGCTCTTCTGGCCAGCGGTAACCCCTCAAGGATCACTGTGAATGGAGAAGCTGCTCCAAAAGAAAATGGCGTCAACAATGAAGAGATGGCCGAATCACTGGCCAGTCGTGGTTATAATTCCTACTACTATAACGCCTCACTAAATACCACTTTTATTAAGGTCTTTGATGTGAAGAAAGAAATTGCAGTTGTTGCTGACTTCAGTCCAGTGAGTGCCATGTAAGCGTAAATGAATTTAATGGTAGGGGAGGGGAGGGAGAGTAGACCAATTATATTCCAGTTTCGAATTTTTTCCGTACTAAAAAAAAAAGTTCTAAAAAAAGGACTAAAACAATTTCAAAATGTTAACACACACCCTATAGCAAAGAAATGTGTCTTTCCAATACATTCTTCAAGTCATATTCCAGCATCATTTGAAACAGGATGTTTACATAAAACGTCAGTGCCCTTGTACAAATACCAAAGCAGTTACAGTACTTTGAAATTAGAAGGATTTATATGAGAAAAAGAACCGAGGCCTGACTCGAATCGATTTTTCATTGCGACTTTTCTTGGGTTTCAAAGATTTTTCTTGTTCCAGTGCCTCTCCGTCACAAGTTCTTTGACCGAGAGGCACTGGGGCGAGATAGCCTCTAAAGCCCAGGGCCCGCTTGTACGAAGAGTGGATATCACTATCCGATGGATAAATCTTATCCAGTGGATAAATTTATTGGATAACAGCACCCTTCGTACAACTGGGCCCAGGGAACAGCTAGAACTAAACCCCTCCACTATTAATGGTTCAGATAACGTTGCTGTTCATGTGACTAATTTGCTTGACTTGATAAAATCACACTTTTTTTCGGTATATTTGGGTTAACAAGTGTACCTAAGAAGGACGGCTATACTTCCAAGATTTTAAAACAACCACATGTAATATTATTAGAAGTGATAAATCAAAATTGAGCATTTCAATAAAGGGGCAAAATTGACTCTTTCATCATAAAACAATCTAGCTCGATTTCATTGTTTAAAGTTAAGATAAGAGATATTCTTTCGTAATTGAGATTTAATTTTATCGTACAATTTTCGTCATTTTTCGTTTTTTGTAGATTATTATTATTCTGTTCACTAGATTTCTTTAGTTTACCAGGACCCCCATTGATCATGATCAGCAATGCTGAAGGGGCAACTCCTGGCTAAATATTGGTAAATAAATTTACAAAATAATAAATAAGGTAATGCGCAAATATGTTCGTGTGTGTAACTAATTAATCTTAAAATATGGGGAAAAAATAAAAAGCACAACTTTCTTTGTAACATGTTTAGTGTTTCTGTTATAAGAATCAATGGATATTTCGCTTTTCTTCGCAGCCTGTATAGCCAATGTGCCTGAGCTCGACTGAATTTTGTAGCACAAAGCATGATGGGAACGTGAGTCCTTACGCTTTTTTGGATCCTCTAAAAATCCATCTGACAATTTTATATTCGTAGTATTTTGTAAAGTATTTTGAAAGAAGAAAATGATAATAGTATTTTCCCTGATATTTCCTTTGATTTCCCTGTTCCATTTTTGCAGGACTTAGAGTGCTTTCCCAGAGTGCTTTGTGAACTTTGATGCACATTGCCTATTGCGTAGTTCATCTCAATAAACATCGCCATCTTGCAAGAACCGTGGACCACGCTAAAAAGTATGCGCGTGGGATGGGAGGGGGAGGGCTCTATAGCAGACAAGCATGCTAAAAGTGGAAAGAGGGGTTGAAAATTTAGTGGTTATAATTAGCAAAAGGTGGAGGCTATCCTCACAGCCCCTCCCTTTCCGGGATCCCTGTTTTATGAAGACAGGTTTTTACAGCAACAGTGAAATTTTGATGCACTTCAAGATTACAATAGACCTTTTTCCAAAATGGCGGCCGCAAATTCGAATGAGTTTAAAAAAATTATAAACCAATACTAGAAGAGCACTTTAGTAACACTACGAAGATTCGAATTCATTATGTCAGGTGTTATATCGGCAGAGAAAACGTTTTGAAATTCGAAAAATTTAAAGACGTTCGTCATGAACAGGACCAGGCTTTATCGATTTCGAACAATGTTTTTATTCAATGAAAACTTATCCCATACCAAGGTGAGATTAGAAAAATCTAGCCGAAGGAAGTTGTGGGATGGAAATATCAAACGTCGCTAGGTGAGTGCCAAAGAAAACTGAGACTAGCCACCTTAATTTCAAAACTTCGAGAAAATTCTATTAATAAAAAGTAGTTTATTCATATGACGTTACGTCATGCCATGCCATGTCACGCTTGACAGACGTCGTTAAGGGGTGTGTAACTGCATAATTTAACCACACGAGTGTCGTCGGGATATATATTTATATATATTCATCCTTACGTGCTGAATCATTCCTCATTCGAACCACACCACCTTCACCACCAGCTTTGTTTCTTGATACTATTAGATCATTTCATCATGGCTTCTCGTCCAAAAGGTTTCGGTATGACTGCAGAATTGCAGAGAAAGGTAAGGAAATATACTTATCAATACGTTTGATCGAAGCAGAGCTCTTCGTATGTGTGTCTCCGTCAGCGTATCATGTATTTAGTGGCGACAAAAGTTCAAGGTACTAGTTGACTTATAACAAGCTGTTGGAAATTCTTTGAGTACTTTAAAATCTTCACTCGGACTTAAGAAGTTTCAGGGCTAATAAGAATGTACAATTTTGGAAGAATTCTTGCCATGACAAGGCGTTGTTTGTTTGTTTTGAAGATAAATAAGTAGAACGTTTCAAGGGTTAACTTTTATCTCAATTTTATGGAACATTTTATTGTTCTTCATAGTATTTCTTTAATCCAGGAAAACGTCCACCTTTCTTGTCTTTTCTTATCGTTTCACGTCGAGAAAACCATTGATGCCTGTTGTTACGTGGTTAATTCAAATGTGCAATGAATAAATAGACTAAACATGCTCTGTGGAAAGGCTTTTCAAATATTGAAAGGTTAACAGTAAAGCGTTCAAGAGTCAGCAAATGCATTTACGCGACAAATTGTTAAAATTTTTGAAAGCAATGGTCCCAGGGAAGACTAATTTTATGTACGAAAAATATTTAACACAAAAACCCTTGAATTTCGTGGTATTGTTGAACTTTTCTTGACTAACGAAACTAAAATGGAAAATGAGTATTAAATAGATTGAAATTGTAAAAGTAACTTAATACAGGGGAAATAATTTTGAATATAAGTCCATTGAAATATTTTTGAACTCTTTCTCGCGAATCCTAACAGTTTTCAAAATTTGCAAGTGGAAACGAGATAATGAATATTAAAGAAGCATGGATGGAATGATTATTCAAGGCGTCTGACATGCGATTTCATAATTATACTGGTGCCATGACTAGTAATTTCAATTTCATTTTCTTCGCACTAAACTCTTTAGCTCTATATATTTTTCCTATAAACTCATGTGAAGGGATATTTTTGGATTATCTAAAGTATTTCAATAACTTTAAGTTTATTTACTTCTCCACATGCAATACTCCGGGAGGTAGAAAGGCAACTTCTTATAATTTAGTTACTGCCTAAAATTTCCCCCAAAAAAGAATTTTTTACCCAAAAATTAAACTCATTCTCCCTTTATTTATGAGTAATATATCTGCAAGCGCACATTTAAAAGAGAAATTAATTGAAATACTCTACAAATACCGCAGTAGTCTAGGCAATGTATTGTTTTCGAGAAATTGAATGATTGCCAGTTTTATGTCACGGAAATCTGGCTACCGTCTGGATTGACTCATCACTTTGTAGGGCTAATCTTGAAACCATATTTCGCAATGAAACAATAATGCATTCTATTATTCATTGAAATTATACGTTTTGTTCAACAATTCTTAAAATGCTTATTAATCCGATACACGACCACATAGCAGTCATGTTTTAATGGGCGTGACAATATCAGTGGTTATTGGAGCGTGACCAGTTCCCTATTCTAGAACATTCTGCTGAAATCACATGGCGAGGAACACAAAGAGCTTTCTAGAAGCTCCACTCAAAGCAAGCTGCTAAAAGATTCTAATCTATTCAGACCAGACATGAACATCCGGTTTAAGATCTAACAGAATGTTACAGCTTTCAAATATAGCAATATACTGCCCTACCTTTCCCCCTTGTGGTAATGGGCTGCCCTTCCCTTCCCCCCTGAGGAAGTTTTGCTACCATGAAGACTTTCATTATTCAAACTGTGGCTATTAAAGAAATCATATAAATATTTAAATAATGAAAGATAAAACAAAACCATTTCAAACAAATTGTTTCATAATTATGTAATTATTTCATAATTATGTAACCAATTAACCCAGCCCAAGATGTCTGGGTTTTTGGCTGCCGTCGATCAAAAATTTACTAGCTCAGACTGTTGAAAATTTAAAGGACAGAAGCCAAAACCCAAGTTGAGTCAAATTATAGCTATTGGTCTGGATCATGTAATTATGAAAATGGGTGCAACAGCCCAAGATGTCTGGGTTTTTGGCTGCCGTTGATCAAACATTTACTAGCTCAGACTGTTGAAAATTTAAAGGACAGAAGCCAAAACCCAAGTTGAGCCAAATTATAGCTATTGGTCTGGATCATGTAATTATGAAAATGGGTGCAACAGCCCAAGATGTCTGGGTTTTTGGCTGCCGTCGATCAAAAATTTACTAGCTCAGACCATTGAAAATTTAATTGACAGAAGCCAAAACCCAAGTTGAGCCAAATTATAGCTATTGGTCTGGATCTTGTAATTATGAAAATGGGTGCAACAGACAGTCTTTGAATCTAAGAAAAATAAAATTATATTGATTTAGTCTCTGAATAAAGCTTTTCAATTATTGAGTTGTACAGGTTGGGAAAATATTCAAATTTAATATAATTTTAGACTTGAATATAGAGATTCGCACACTATGATTGGTTGACAACAGTTATTATGAGATGACATTCACTGCTTGAGCAGTGATTATGAAGATTTCCAAAGAGGAAGTTATAATAAAAGGTTGTATTTTAATCTGAATTTTTTTTCACCCTCATGTATCGCTTGCAAAAATTTATTGCTTCCCCCCTCAAAATCCATATAGCCCCCTTACCAAATCATCAAAAAAAATATACTGCTAATACTAATATAAAATGGCTTTCCTTTATTCTGATTGGCTACGTTTATAACAGTGGTGTTTGATAAATTAATTATATTTTCCAAACATTTAACCACAGAAAGATGCAAAGTATGATCCAGAGTTAGAAAGACAGGCTGTTGATTGGATTGAGGCTGTGTTGGGTGAGAAAGCATTGGGTGGTGCTACCGGTCAAGATGGAATACATGCAGCCTTGAAAGATGGTGTCATACTCTGCAGGTAACAGAGTTGTATTATGACTTTAAGGGGCACTTGGATGAAAACGCCCCAATTTTCCCAAGTCTCATTAATTCAAGTATTTGAGGATAATCAGGGCTCAAAATAGGGGCCTGCCAATGGCCAAAATGCAGGTCAAGTTCTACTACTGTCAGGCTAAACAATTTGAACTGCCAAATGGAAAATAAAATGGCAGGGGAATTTTGCTCCAAATTTATTAATACTGCCAAAAATAAGAAACTGTCGGGCCATTTATCTTTTTATTGCGAGCCCTGATAATATATGACTTCATCATTATTAAGAAAACCAGATTGGCAAAATTTTTTAGCCTCAGGCAGCCTAACTCTTGCAGTTGCAAAGTTGTGGTTTAAAAGCTAAAAGAACAATAGGGTTGAGTAGATGGTGTCATTTACTCAACATTTAGATGTCGAAAAAAATTAATAATTTTTATCTGCCACTTTTACTGTGAATAAAATGTTGCTTGGCTACTATTGGGACCATATAGATAAGTTTAACCAAGTTTCAAGCCATTTCAAAATTTCATCCATATGCCCTTTTTGTTAGTTTTTTTTGGGGGAAAATTATAGGAACTTATTTCTTGTTGTTTTTTTCTTCATAGAGTTGCAAATGCCCTTGGTGGAACTATTAAATTTAATCAGAGCAAGATGGCCTTCAAAATGGTATGTTCAATAATTTTGTTTTTAATTTCATTATTTCTATATCTATATATTTATTTATTATGTTATTAATATCAGGATAAATATTCCTATTGTAAAGCGCTCTTGATCAGCATATGTAAATAGCAGTCAATAAACTGATAATGACTAGCAGTTATTAGTGACATGGGTGGGGTAGTGGTTTACCACTCCCCTCTCACTGCTCCATCCAGGTTCGAGCCATGCATGGCTTTCCAGTTTTCCTCCCTCCATAAAAATCAACATGTGAGTTGAGTGTTGTATGTTGTTAAATATAGAATGTAGTTGCAATGCATGTGAAGAGAACCTCATGGAAGACCGCTGAGCCCTGTACAGGGAGTGATGTGATTGTAAAATATAAGGTTTTTTTTTTAGCTGAGACTGCATTCAGGTGTGTTAAATACCACAAATGAATAAGAAGGAAAAAGTTTGCAACTGTACTGACATTTCAGACGTTATTAGTCCTTCATTGGAGTGAAATTTAAACACAAACTGAAAATATCATACAAAATAATAGAAGCATTCACCTGAGTCCTCTCAAGACTCTTGAAACAGTTTTCATATCAACATGCATGTATATCATGTTGAGGTGATATGACACATCTTCACAAATTTCCTCTTAAAGAATTTTTTGGACAAATGGAAGAGTTTTAAAAGCATGCTGTTTTTTTCAAAAAATTCAAAAAAATGAGTTTTAAAATGAAAAACTTTGGCATAAGAAGGGTTCTGATGTTTTCATAGCAAATTAATCCCATATAAAGTTTTTCCAGGTTATCATTGTGAGTGTATGTGAAAGTAGAAAACACTTTCCAACCACCTTATCTTTTGATTGGGGTAGTGAAAGCCAAATGGAACATTGGGGTTTTTCAGTTTTTGTCATTTTAAACACGTCTGCAGATTTTCAGTTTTTCTAGTCCTATGGTTTTCAGTTTTGGCGATTTATGTTACTTCCTGTGCAGTTTGAGACAATTTCTTTCCACAACTATCAAGCTGAAAACCCCAAACTGAATACCTCAATGTTCCCCTTCTATATTATTTGTGTTAGCCATCTATAAATTAAATGTATGGGAATTTCTAATTTTTAATTTCCCAAGTTAGAAAAATTAAATATATAGTTTAAATATTTTCCTAACCCTAGCTTCATTCAGAGTCTCCTTTTTTGTAGAGGAGGTAAAAGGAGACTTTGCACACAGGATAGTATTTTCCATCTCCACATATAATAATATAATATATATATATTTTTTCCCCTCATTTCTTATTAGTTTATACATTTATAGTAGTTTCAACTGATTGTAAATTTAGGTTTTCCATAGTTTATATTTTCAATTTTTGCTTGTAAATTGGCCTGAAAAGCCCTATTGCCGGGGAGTCCAATAAATGTATGTATGTATGTAATAATTACAATACCAGAACCTCTATTAAGACTTACCTTATGGACTTTTGATACTTTTTAGATGGAAAACATTGGTAAATTTCTTGAATTTGCTGATAAACTTGGAGTGCCTAAAACAGATATATTCCAGACAGTTGATCTGTATGAGAAACAAAATATGCCTGGCGTAAGTATTTATTCCTACTCAGTATTAGAGAAAAGATTAAAAAGCTAGCTGATCACTTGTCGTAAATCGCACACAATATATAACAGGGTGCCACGCCACAGGGTTTACGCGTGATCCATGATTGGGCCATTTTTTGCACCGTGATTCGTGAAATTAAAAAAAAATAAGTCTGTGATTTGTGAACTTCAATCCCCCCATGATGCGTGATCTACTTATTTTGAAGACCGTGATTTGTGAAAATTCATATTACACCCACAATCCTTGTATCAAGATTATTCATTAATCATATATTTCAGGATTCGTGAATTTATGAAAAAATTGTCTGTGATTCATGATAGATACCTAACCCCCTGTGCCACCCTGATATAACTGAATTGTCTGGTACTAGCAACTCCACAATGTATCTTTTAAATTTATTGATTGATTAAGTAAGCTTGAATTGATTATTTTCTCGACTTTTTTACTGCTTGTTAGGTCATCAATGGAATACATGCTTTGGGAAGAAAGGTATTTGTTACATTTCATTTTGCCTTCTAATAAACCTTCCTTCCATCCTTCCAACACCAACCTACTAACTCATCAGTCTATGCCATGCCATACAACTATTAATCCATTCACTTACTAACTCATCAATCCATCCAAACCCATGCCATACACCCATTAATCCATCCATCTATACGTACATCAATTCATCCATCCATTAGTCCCCCCACCCACCCACCCATCTATCCATCCATCTATCCATCCATTAATCCATCCATCATTCCCCCACCCACCCATCCATCTATCCATCCATCCATCCATCCATCCATTCATCCATTCGACATAAACGACCTAACGACATAAAAACTGAACAAATAATATCAAGATTTAAAAAGAAAATAAAGTCTCTCAACTTTAGTGCCAGTAACGAGTGACAATTCCTTTTCATGGATCTGATGTTTTTATTCATAAATTGTAAATAGTGTAATTGTAATTAAGATTTTAGCTTTGTAAGTTTACGGCCTCTAGGTAGACCAACTAAAATTGTTATGTAATTTGTAGTTGATAGAGTTACCGTGTTTTAAATAAAGATTATTATTATTATTATTATCCATCCATCCATCCATCCACCCATCCACCCATCCACCCATCCACCCATCCACCCATCCACCCATCCACCCATCCACCCATCCATCCATCCACCCATCCACCCATCCACCCATCCACCCATCCACCCATCCACCCATCCACCCATCCACCCATCCACCCATCCATCCATCCATCCATCCATCCATCCATCCATCCATCCATCCATCCATCCATCCATCCATCCATCCATCCATCCATCCATCCATCCATCCATCCATCCATCCATCCATCCATCCATCCATCCATCCATCCATCCATCTATCCATCTATCCATCCATCCATCCATCAACCCATCCATCTATCCATCCATCCATCCATCCATCCATCCATCCATCCATCCATCCATCCATCCATCCATCCATCCATCCATCCATCCATCCATCCATCCATCCATCCATCCATCCATCCATCCATCCATCCATCCATCCATCCATCCATCCATCCATCCATCCATCCATCCATCCATCCATCCATCCATCCATCCATCCATCCATCCATCCATCCATCCATCCATCCATCCATCCATCCATCCATCCATCCATCCATCCATCCATCCATCCATCCATCCATCCATCCATCCATCCATCCATCCATCCATCCATCCATCCATCCATCCATCCATCCATCCATCCATCCATCCATCCATCCATCCATCCATCCATCCATCCATCCATCCATCCATCCATCCATCTATCCATCTATCCATCCATCCATCCATCAACCCATCCATCTATCCATCCATCCATCCATCCATCCATCCATCCATCCATCCATCCATCCATCCATCCATCCATCCATCCATCCATCCATCCATCCATCCATCCATCCATCCATCCATCCATCCATCCATCCATCCATCCATCCATCCATCCATCCATCCATCCATCCATCCATCCATCCATCCATCCATCCATCCATCCATCCATCCATCCATCCATCCATCCATCCATCCATCCATCCATCCATCCATCCATCCATCCATCCATCCATCCATCCATCCATCCATCCATCCATCCATCCATCCATCCATCCATCCATCCATCCATCCATCCATCCATCCATCCATCCATCAATCAATCAATCTATCTACCTATAAGTAAAGACAACATGCACCAATCTTTATTTTTTCATAGGCCCACAGCGCAGGTAAGACCCCACATGCACTTGGACCCAAGGAAGCTACTGCAAACAAACGAGAATTTACTGAAGAGCAACTAAAGGCTGGACAAGGTGTGATCGGTCTTCAGATGGGATCTAACAAGGGAGCCAGCCAAGCTGGAGATCATTATGGCCGTCCAAGACAGGTTGCAGGGGCCAACGTTTACAAATAATCTCATAAAAGAATAGAAAAAGATCTCTATATCTCCTTCTGCAAGAACGAAGAGTTAAGCCTAACTTAACTAGATTAACTGATTTGGCTGTCTTTGATTTTGAATTTGATAAAAAAAATGATGTGATTAAGCTAAAAGAATAAGTTATCAAAAATAAAAAAAAGTGTTATAATAACATACGAGGATTTTCATTTGACATTTATATTTCAACTACTCGTTTTATAAAATATTTTTCTCATTGTCATAACGGCGCTGACTATCGTAAGCGTTAAAATTGCTTTAACATCTTATTGGTCAACTTGTACGATTTTTTAACAATAAATGTTGTAGCTGTGGTCAGCTGTGGTCTAAAAATATCAGTGCATGTTTTTTGCTGGTGAATGACGATATGACCCGCGCTCTCATTGGCTAAAAGCAAGAGACCATGATCTCTTGCTAAAAGGCAGAGGCTAAACGTGCATAGAAGTTTCCTTGATTTAACCGAAGCCTTGTTTTGTTTCATTCACAGTTTTTCGGTTGAGGTTTCTCGGTAAAAATTTTGGACGTTCTTTTTTACTTTTGAAAAAGAGTTTTTAAGCCTTAATTTTGCATTTTGCAGATGATTTTTCTTCGCCTACAATTTCTTAAACATCCCTCTGGAAACAATGGATCCGGAGGTAATCGTGATATTACATGTAAAATAGTTTTTCATTTAAGTGGATTCCGTTATATATAAAATATTTTTCGTAAGCGTTAAAATTGCTTAAAATTCTCATTTGCAAACTTGTACCCTGCTCATTTAAACGATTTTTGAACAATGAATGTTGTAGCTGTCAGTTTCTTGCAATCGCTATAAATAATGGTAATAGAACTGAGTTGAGTGCAATTTGGGCTGAAATCGCAAGAGTGATTACAAAATTGCACGACCGCGCAGCGGGAGTGCAATTTGTTAATCACGAGTGTGATTTCAGCCCAAAATTGCAAGACACTAAGTTCTATTACCTATTAATCATTTCCATTTTGAAATCTCAATATATTCAAATACTCAACAGTTATATGTAGCTTCAAAAGTGATTGGTTGACAAAATGATGCAATTAATGATTCAAAATAGTGCAATTAATGCTTAAATCGCACACTTTGTAGCCAATCAGATTGCAGGATTTGCTAATGATTTCAAAATGGATATGATTAATGACGATACTGCATGACGCTCGCTCTGATTGGCTATAAAAGGCAGACGCGACGCAGCTTCCCTGCCCGGCAATCTGCTGGTTGCCATGAGAACGAGAACTCGCAAGCCCCTGGGAGCCCCCAATGCCAAGCCCCGACCGACAAGCTAGCGAGCGAGGCCCGAACCGAACGATATGGCTGCGAGTGGCCCTGAAAGCTCCAAGAACATTAACTTTTACAGTTTTGCAAATCAAGGAATCTTTTTCCTTTCGCTCACTTCGCTCAAAATAATTAAGCCTAATTACATTTTTAAACAACAGGACAAACCTCTTTAAAAAGTAAGTAAGGTAATACTTGTTTTAATATCGAAGCATTGTTTTGTTTCATTCACAGTTTTTAGGTTTTTAAGAGTTCTCGATAAACGTTTTGCACGGCGATATTCTTTTCGCTTTTAAAAAAAAGAGCTTCTTAATTTTGCACTTTGCAGATGGATTTTTCTTCGTCTACAATTTCTTTCCCAAAGGAGAAAAGATTGGAAAGAATCCTTAACGAGTAAGTAGCTTCAGGTACTTGTTTATTTTAATTATTCAAGCTTATTTCTTGGCAATGTTCTTCGCGTTCATGCTCTTCGCGTGATAACAGTTTACAGTACAAATTGTTCATAACATACTGAGGCAAAAGGTTTGCTTTTTTGCATCATACGTAGTATTTTATAAATACATTAACACTCATTTTCTAAGTTTATATTGTCTTTTATAAATTTGAATTGTTGTGAAAGCCATAACTTGAAAAAAGGCATGGCTCACTCACCTTAGACTCGACTGACTTTTTCTGGACCTGCTTTCTACCAAAAACCTGCGTATAAAAACGGAAAAGAAAGATATCAAGATAACATATTTGTGTTCTCTAAATATATGTGATTTAGATAACATTATTATATTTTTCATAGTCATTTTGTAGAGCTTCTTACCTCGTTTTTTCCCCCTTCTTACCCGTTTGATTTTTATTTTGGCGGGAACAGCTGAGGTACGTCGAGCAGCCGGCGCGCGCGCGTATGATGAGCAAACGCGTCTTCGCGCCAAAATTGCCGCAATTTGTACGATTAATTTTTTGTCTTGTTACCTGATGTTTTTTTATTTATTTTTATTTTGTTTTTTTGTTGCTGTTTTTGCTTTGCTCTCCTGAACACTTTCTCCATACAAATCGTTATAAAATATTAAATTTTATATTCAATGCTATTTTTCCTATTTTCAACATGAGCTAAATCTTCACCTACTTACTATATCTTTCCATTTCTGATGTTCATTTTGACACAACCTCTTTCAGGTCACGCGCTGTCACGCTATATGCGCAGAACAGATGCGCACAAACAATGCCTTCGAACGTCCTTAACAGGAGGAAATTGCATGCTCCGAATATTTTTACCGGTGTCAGTATATGTAGTTTAAATCATTCGTCTGTTTGATGCACTAAGGAAGTGTGGATAGAGTAGTGGGAAGATTCAAAATAATTATGTACGGCTGTGATCACGGCTATAACAATCCTACTTAAGGATGACGTCACCATCCAAACAGACCCCTTAAAAACACTGAAAACTGCAGAAATTGAAAATATTAAAATAATGATTTTCTCGTAGAAATTTCATTTGCCGAGCGTAGAAATTCTGGAAAGGTAGTTTCAGTTGTGTGGAGCGAACCCGACTCCCCTTACCGGAGGAGCTGATACGATAGACTATGAGATTGATGGTTGGAAAAAGTGTTGTTAACCAGTTGTTTTTTCTCGACAAGGGCTTCCTATGGTTTTTTACACTGTAATGTCTTAGTGACAGCGAGTAACTTGAGTTCAGCTGGAACTTCCATTTTAAGCATGGTATTTATTTCAACTCATAATAATACATCTTTTAAGTTAAAAAAAGTTCTTCTCAATTTGAAGTATCCATGGAATTTGATGGAAGACAACTATTCAATTTTCTAGAACTGTCTAGAAGTTTTTCACAGAGAAGGCAGCCGACGGCTCCCTGGGTGGAAGAGAGAAAAGCACAGCGGACACAGGCAAAACAACGACTAATAACTGAGAAAACCTCATTTTTCATTTTTTTTTTTTTTTTACTCCGACGAAGGACTAGCGTCCGAAACGTCTGTAAGTGATCTCTCTTATTTTTTACGGTGTAAAATTTAACTTTTTATCCATACTGTTTCATTAGAAACACCGACGCAGCCCACACTAGCTTACTGCTAGTTATCATCTCTTGAGAAAACCTCATGATTACCATTGATCGAAGATAATATAATAATATTATTCTATAGACTAGTACGGGAGCCGGCAACTGTGATGTCTCATATTTTCTGAGATAGTTCCTGAATAAGTCAACTATTCAGTCAGCATTCCTTTTCATATGCAACACGCAAACTCTGGAACATTCTGCGTGAAAACATTAAGTCTGCAACTTCATTAATGCATGACATTCAAGTATCTTTATAAAGACGAGCAAACTTACAATCTGTGATATACTTTGAGCTTTATCTCAATTTTGATTTTTACTATACTAATTTCCAGCGCATAACGATTTCGTGTTCATTATTAACTTAGTTACCAGGAAAAGCAATTTCCTGAACTTTTTCTTGTATACTGGCTGCAGTGCAACTTTCAGAAAACAGCCTTGTGGGCTTTCTGTGTACGAGACATTCAAAAAAAAAATTTCAAAATGCATAAGTATTCTGTGCCGCATGACTGGCAAGAAAAGCAGTGAATTGTGAAATCGAAATGAATACTTATTTGGTAACCCATATTTAGAATTGTAACTGTTAACTCGACAAAACTTGAGTGGGGTATTTGCATTTATTTATGTTGATCCGCTCAGTGTGCTCATTCATACATCATTCCTCAATCGTTTGAACCAAACCATCTTCTGGCATCTTTCTACTATCCTGACACTCTTTGATCATGGCCACACAACCAAGAGGCTATGGTTTGTCTGCAGAATTGGAGAGAAAGGTAAGATTTAAAGAACCAATTATCTTGATATAAAAAGAACTAATTTGTTTGTAACTTGTTATCAGTAATCAAATTAATCTAGTAAGAGTTTTAATAGAAACTCCCAAAAGTTTCTTCCGGCCATATATTTACAGTAAAACTAACCTAAAAATTAAGCAGATACAGATAAGGTAATTATGGTCCCAAAGATATTCGCTTAATACCGGCAGGACCTCGCCAAAAGAACTGAAGCAGTTGAAGAACACGAGTTTCAGTCTCTGAGAACTGGGAATCTCTCTGGAAAGTGAGGCAATTTTATTTTGGAATAAGTTAGTAGAGTTTAGAGCAGATTTTGTAGGAGTGTAAAAATCAACATGTGAGTGAGCGTTGTGTGCATAGAATATTGAATGTATATATAGTGGTAGTGTGTGTGAGTGAAAAGTTTCCCCAATTAGTGCAAAAGATTTAAGTCAGGGCACGGTTACGGCGCGGCGCGGACACAGCACCGAATGTCGAATGTTTTCATATACGGCACTGACACGGTCACGACAAGGCGCGATCCGTGCCGTAAGTTTTTCATAGTCATACGAAAACTGCTCTATCACTCGTCGTACATAGTTCAAAAGTATGATTTTATATTTTTAGTCCACTAGACTAGCGTCTCTTTTTGTGCAGTAAAAATATAAAGCCAAAATATTCTTAGAATTTTAATAATTTACTCGTATATTGGTTTATATTTAGGAATATGTAAACAACAAATAATTTAAATAAATATTAGGGATGTACACGACGGGCGGTGTACGTTAATTTAGTGCAAGAGACCACGAAGGACTGTCCTTGTTTAGTGATGATAGCTGGTTCACTGCACATATAACTAGTGCTTTAGTTATCTTTTCCTTTCCAAAAACACGATCTCGTTCACAGAGTTCTTATTAGAGTGTAGGATTCCAACCACTCAGGGACCAATCAGGTTGTCCCATTTACATCTGGACCGGCTTGCATATATTACAGAAATTCGTGTATAAAGTTATTTCGAAAAACGTTGAATACTGAATACTGCATACTGAATAGTGCATTCCAAGACCAAAGGGCATTGTGGGTCATGTAATATTGTCCAAAGTAAAATAAATAATAATAATTATTTTTAGTGGATTCCATCTGAAATAATATACTAGCTACATATAGAGAGCAAATCACTGTATATTTACTTTTTATTTCAAATTAATGAGACCCACAATGCCCTTTGGTCTTGGATCCCGGAATGCACTATTCAGTATTCAACGTTTTTTTAAATAGCTGTATATATATACTAAATTAGGTGAATATACTAAGGAGCACTATCTTACTATCGAACAGAAAAAAGCAAGCTATGATCCAGATCTAGCATCCGGGGCCATGCAATGGATCGAGGCTGTGCTAGAGGAAGATGTATTCAATGGGTGTGGCAGCGGCCCAGATGAGGTACATGCTGCCTTGAAGGATGGTGTGATACTTGCTAGGTATGTGTAGGTAAAGAGCTGTGGGACACAATACAGTTCATACAGTTCATTGGAGATTATTATTATCATCATCATCATCATCATCATCATCATCATCATCACCACCACCATCATCATCACCATAATCATCATCATCATCATCATCATGATCATCATCACCATCATCATCATCACCATCATCATCATCACCATCATCATTACTATCATCATCACCATCATCATGATGATCCTCATCATCACCATAATCATCATCGTCATCATCATCACCATCATCATCATCATCACCATTATCATCATCATCATCATCGTCATCATCATCACCATCATCATCATCATCGTCATCATCATCATCACCATCATCATGATGATGATCATCATCACCATAATCATCATCATCGTCATCATCATCACCATCATCATGATGATGATGATCATCACCATTATCATCATCATCATCGTCATCATCATCATCATCATCACCATCGTTCGACACATTTTAAAACTGCGATCATTTGGCTGGTAAAATTCCACAAGTAACCGGAAATTAATAACGTCTATTATTGATAATGATCCACATGCCACATGTGTCTTAAAAGTATCGGTGTATCAGTCTGTTTGGTTTCTCACCAGTCACGTGATCATTTTCCGTCGGAAGAGATTGGGAGAATAAGAACTTGCAAAGAACTTAAAATGTAAGGTAAAACCTTGTCCTTGCTTTTGCAGGCTTGCCAACGCCCTTGGTGGTAAAATCAAGTTGAATCAAAGCAAGATGGCTTTCAAAATGGTATGATTTTTCTATAAACTTCCCAAGAACCTCACAACGTGTTCTGTTGCACCTTGAAAGCCGGAATTTTCTTACTCTGAAGCAAAACTTTTCGCACTTTGAAATACTTGTCACACTTTGTAATATTAAAACCAATCGCACTTTGAAATGTGAAAGCTGCCGCACTTCGAAATATCCACGATCGCAATTTGAATTATGCATCTTGGATGCTCATAACCTCGTACATTAAGAATATCTGGTCGGTCGAGAAAGTGTGAATAGGACATGGCAACCACATATACTTTGATGTCATACCGCAGAATCCCAGTTATAAGCCCCCCCCCCGATTATTAGCATAAGCCCACCCGTCTGCTAACAGAAATTTCTTCCCAGTTATAAGTCCCCTCCTTGATGGTGTACCGCTGTGACAATTCTCGTCCTGATCTGGAACTATTTTTTACTTTGTAGCTCTAATTTTTCAATCTTTTCTTAGATGGAAAACATTGGCAATTTTCTTAATTTCGCTGAAATCTTAGGAGTGGTTCCAAACGATATGTTCCAGACGGTTGATCTGTATGAAAAGAAGAACATGACTAGTGTAAGTACATATTCATGGGATGCATGTTAAATAGACGCCATGTTGGTTGACGACAACAAAGCATCCCCCACTAGTTTCTCTTGTTAGATCAACCAATCATCACCGTTATTAGACCTTTTTGCTATATCACTATTCAATAGGTGAGATGAAAGATTGTACGAAATTTGAACATTTGAATTTGAACAAAAGATGCTTGTATTTCATTGTTGTGATTAACAACGAGTCGGACCATACCAATGCACAACACTTACGTATGCTGAAATTATGGCTTGACTACAACTATTGTTCAATGCTCAGCATTTCATTAGATAAATAATCAGGTTGTTTCGTTCAAGTTTTTTATTTCTCATACCTCATTCCTTCTTTTTAGGTCATCATTGGAATTCGTGCTGTAGGGAGAAAGGTATGTTTACTTTTCTCTTTTTCTTTGCCAACCATTTTAATTTAGTTTTTAGTTAGTTGTCCGTGATTAAAAATAACAGCAACTGCGTCCTTTTTTTCTTAGTCGAAGTTCCACTCATTCATTCTGCTGTCACTTTCTTTCTTTCTCTCTCTCTCTCTCTCTCTCTCTCTCTCTCTCTCTTTCTTTCTTTCTTTCTTTCTTTCTCTCTGCGTATTATCTATTCTCTTCCCACATTTACCAATCATTTTTATTTCATAGGCCCACAGCACAGGTAAGACCCCGCATGCACTTGGACCCAGGGAAGCCACTGCAAACAAACGAGAATTTACTGAAGAGCAACTCAAGGCTGGTCAACATGTGATCGGTCTTCAGATGGGATCTAACAAGGGAGCCAGCCAAGCTGGAGATCATTATGGGCGTCCAAGACAGATAGCAGGGACCAACGTTTACAAATAAACTCATAAAAGAAAAGTAGGAAGACATTTCCATAATGAATCTTGTAGTGCATGACTGACTTAGAAAAATCTTTTTTTAGTTTTGTATATTCAAACTAAATTTTTCGTAATACGTTTCTCTCATTGTTGTAACTGTGTTAAAATTGATTTTAAAACTTTGATCCTATTGCTGGGCTTGGGCGTTTTATCATGTATAAATGTTGTAACTGTAGCCATTTATATCTAAGATATAAAATGGGCTCTGATTGGCTGAAGAACGTATCTATGGACGCGTCATAACTGAACAGAAGTGACGCCATGGTGCTTGCTTTCAAAAATCATTTCTTTTGCAAATTTAGGGTTTATTAAAACAAACTGGATTTTTTTTTTTTAATTTTTCAATAATTCAGTGTTAGTACTAATCTGCTTCCAGAAACGCTACGCAAGCAACTTGAGCAATTTAACAGTTTGCTTCACGTGACCTGTGGCTGATTCACTCGTATTTTCTCCTAACCACAAGGAGCTTTTTGGCTTTGAGTCATGTGGCCTGTTCCATCATTCTGTGAGTGCTGTAGCTTTGAAAATGACTCAAAACATATGCGTTTCTTGCTCAATTTTTGTGCACTGATACTTTTTTTATATTTTGACAAGAGAATAAGGGTGGGGTTGGGCATTTTCTTTTCTAGCTATGATGTGTGGAATAACGTGCTGAAAATGGGAGGGTAGTATTATTAAAGGCTAGAGAAAGAGAAAAGAGGAGATCGGAGGAGAGGAGGAGGGGAGAAGAGAGGAAATGGGGAGAGGAGAGGAGAGGAAAGGGGAGGAAAGGGGAGGGGTGGAGGAGAGCAGGCAAAGCAAGCTAAGAAAAGGAGAGGAGATCAAGGCAAAGGAGAGGAGGGGAGAGTCAGTCAGTCAGTCAGACATTTCCTTAGATTAAGCATCATCAACAATACAGCCTTTGGAAATCAAAATAGTTTATTTAAAGCCACCGGTCTACGATTAAAATCATTAGCGTTTTATCTTGCAACTATTTCCTATGCTGTGAAGCAACGGTGGTCAAGAATCGTCCCTCTTTTCTTTCCTATCTTTCAACATCTGGAAAAAGAAACTCAAGTTCTTACAATCAATATAGTAATTTTCGCATGAGTGGGAAACATACTGTACTGACTTACAGCACGTACACGGTACGACATGCCGTAACATTGAAATGGCTTCCCATTGTCTTAGAGTAATTCATCCAATCACAACGCGTCGTTTGCCACCCATACGAAAACCACCCTAATTTTGCGCAATCTATCTTAACGTAACCTAATAGACTCGACTATCGCATGCGATATATTGCAAACGATTTTTCTCACTCAACTTATGTGTACGCTATTCAAATGATGTACGACATGTTGATGATTATTCGCAGTTGTCTACGATCAAGGTTTAGTTACTCCAATCCATCTTACTGTGCACATCAAGTCTTTCTAGCGCCCTGCTATAACGTTTTCCACTTTGTCACGCACGAGTGTCACGATCCACGTCACGAAATCCAAGCCTTCTTCGTCGTGTCCAGTCCAAGCTCGGCTGTTTCTTACCGCGATAAAAAAGAGAAGAGGGACGAGAGGTTTTTAGAAGTTAAGGAAACAAATTAAGATAGAGCTCTAGAGAGGATAGCTAGCTAGCTAGCGACGTCAGGGCATGTGGATCGCTTGTCTTGCTCGCATTTGATCTTCTGAGAAAGTACGTGGATTCGCTTCGGCTTCTTTAGGTCCAAGTTGAGGAAGATTTGGGTTCTTAAGAGCAGCCTTCAAGATAAAACAGATCAAATTAGAATACTATTACGATGCCTTCAACGTGTAAAAGAAGCCTACAATATTTCCCAGCCACTGGATCAGCAAACATAAAAACAGTAATCAATAGTTACCTTGCGGCCTAATGCGTGGATACCATCGATTACCTGTAAAGGGGCAACCAAAACAATCAATTAGGTATTCACACTAGAAATGAAAACATGCTGGCACCAAAAGTGCACGGTCACGGCGCGACTGAATAGCGTACGATTCACAAAACGCCAAGAAAGAAAAGAAGTTATGAAGTGTATTTTTTGTGGACAAGGTTTCTCGCTCATTTTAATATCCCTGCCTTAATTCCTTTCCCGCTACGCGTATGTATGATCAATGAAAAGACAAAATGTTACTTGACGTACACTTGGCATATTCTGCTTCTCGTAGAGGTCCACAGTTTGGAATAAGTCGCTTCTTGCACATCCATATTTTTCCATAAACTGAAGAAAATTTCCAATGTTTTCCATCTGAAATCAAAATGCATGTAAGATTATTTTGCGTCATTAGCTAGTTCGTCAACTACTTAGTCAAGGAATTTCACAAAATTTGATGATCCTTGTATGGCCCTCCGCTTATCCAGTACCCCTGGACCACGGATCAGTCACTATGACAACACAGTCCAGTCACTATGACAACACAGTCCAGTCACTATGACAACACAGTCCAGTCACTATGACAACACAGTCCAGTCACTATGACAACAAAGTTCAGTCACTACTACAACACAGTCCAGTCACTGTGACAACACAATCCAGTCACTTTAATAACACAGTCCAGTCACTATGACAACACAATCCAGTCACTTTAATAACACAGTCCAGTCACTATGACAACACAATCCAGTCACTTTAATAACACAGTCCAGTCACTATGACAACACAATCCAGTCACTTTAATACCACAGTCCAGTCACTATGACAACACAATTCAGTCACTTTGACAACACAGTCCAGTCACTATGACAACACAGCCCAGTCACTATGACAACACATTCCAGTCACTATGACAACACAGATTAGTCACTATGACAACACATTCCAGTCACTATGAAAACGCATTGAAACCTCTCACCTGCTTGAACGCCAATTTCGATTCGTTGACTTTCAGTTTAGCGCCAAGTTTGTTGGCTACCCTAAAATGGTAAAACATTAGAATGTTCTAGTTTGAAGTAGAAATCGAAGGGTTCCAATATAAAAACAAGGGTCTTCGTTCTCGTCAAAATAGAGATGACGGTACGTGGCTGCGTCAAATGCAAGATCCGTTAAAGAAAGTGGTCGCAATGCTGTGCTTTGCAGGACTCCAGCGGTTCAGTTAAACAATTGTGACAGAAATGGCCAGAAGTGGTCCTCTAACTGATCCTTCAATAAGTTTGTTACATAATGCTTGCGGAAGGCCATGCAGAAGAGGTCCCAGTACTGAACCTTGAGGAACCCCAGCGGTACATATTGGAAAAAAATCAAGAAAAAAAATCTGATAATGCGAAAAATAACATAACCGCTGGTGTTCCCAATACAGAGCTTTGGAGAACTCCAGTTCTTGATGCTGATAGACGGTAGTCAAAAGCATTCGCAAAAATAATAGAAACGAATGGCCCTAATAAAGTAGACTTTGTTGAGCCAGTGCAGGGGTTAAGGCAAGTAAAATAAATGATATTGATGTACAATCTTCAGTAAAAATATACCTTATTAGCACAACTCCGCTTCTCAGGACTTCATGTACACCGTCAATACCTTCCTTCCCTTGGAAGATTCGCTCGCCCAGAACAGCCTCGATCCATTCTCGTGCTTTTTCTTCTTGTTCAACATCGTACTTGGCCTCGATCTGAAGAACAGAGAAGATATCACCATTTATTTTCAATCTCTCTTTCTACATCAAGGTGATTTTGCTTCTCTTAGCCCGGCAACGAGCGAACATTCTATTCGTAGCTCAATTTTTCCTAATTCCAGTTTCCAGGTTTACGGCTCAATAAACAGAAAGAATGGATGAATAGACCCCTTGCACGTGACGTCAAAGCAGCTCAATTTGAAGGACAAAACAAAAGAATTTTAATCTCCTGAGAATTGGAAATTTCTCCTCCAAGTTGAGCTGCGTGCATTCCAAAACAATAGGTTTCCAATTCTCAGGAGATTGGAATTCTTTTGTTTTTTTCCTCACAATTGAGCTGCTTTGACGTCACGTGCAAAGAGTCTATAGTCATACGATTCCTTAAGACCTCCATTTTTAATGGGGTCAATTGTTTCCATGGTGACGGGCCACAGATAAAAACGTTCTTCAAGTGAAATAATCAAAAACATAAATGACAGCCTTCAATGATGTCAAATCTCTACAACAACAGCATTGAATTCTTAAAGAAATCCTTTCAAAAATCTCCATAAATTTCTTATTTTAATGAACAGATATTAGGCGCTAATTGAGGAAGTTCCTTCGAGGGATTTTTGAGTAGGATTTGTGTATTTTGGACGCCGTTTGTTCGAGTTTTACCAAACAGATTATCCAAATGTCATAATGTCACCTGAACTTTTGCGAAAATGTCTAGCTTTCCCTCCAGTATCGTCAACTCGTACAATTGTCTCAAAGTAACAACTTGACTTGAAAGCCACTCTCTTAACACTTTAGTGGCTTTTTAAAAAAAAATTCTTGAGTTTTTGAATTTTTTCTCTAGACGAACGACACCCAGAAAGAAGTATTTCAGTGCTTATTCATTACTTATCGAATTATCCATCAATGGCACGTATACAAAAAAGATCTCATGTCAACGTCAAATTCAATTAATCGTGCTCTAGAATGGGATTAAGATGCTGGGCTTCATATACGAATTGAGTCCATAGATTCCAATGAATTGACTACATTAAGAGTTGGTTTTCAAACGGCTTAGAATGATTGAGACCAAGTACTCTAAAACTCCACACGTATAGAACCAATAAGACACGACAAAACAACAACAAAAGAATAAAACAAAAGAGAATAAAAGATACAATAGTCTAAAACAAAAACAGAAAACGACATAAAAAAATGCCGTGTTATTTTTGTAACGTTTTTTCTGTTTATTTAAAAAGTTAAAACTAAAAGTAATTCAGTTCAAACGAAAAATGGGAATTTCAAACGGTATTATAATCAGTACTGAACAGTCAAAAAAAATCGAAGTAGAAATTTTTCACCGTGAAAATTCAGTTCAAACTTTTGCTCGCTTGAAATGTGGATTGTGTTACAATGTAATTTTAGCCGCCGGAGTCCTAAGTAAGGATTCCATATTTGACTCTTCAAAAATAAATTCTGTTTACCATATGGTCTTTCTTCAAGATATTTTCAGCTCCCTAAACACAATTTTAGTTTGAAAATAAGTGGCAAACACATTGCTTTATTTGTGAGTCTTTCGACATGACAAGAACTACGAGCTTTTTGGTAGTTCTACATGCTACATGACAAAAGTTTTCCCGCTAAAACAATCCAAGAAATGCTGAAAACAATACAACTATTGAAACAAGATTTTGATGCAAAAAAAATATGTTTCTTTAAAGCTAAAATTTCGTGTGGACTACAGAAATTAGGTTAAGAATGGTTAGATTTTAAAAATAGTTCATAATTTTGAGTCTGGTAAGACAACACCCAGCTGAATTGAGTTGTTGACCATAGTTTTTGACCGCCTAATACAGCTGGGTCTTGGACTTCAAAAACTATCGAAAAACTACAATCATTTTGAGTAAAAATGATTCTAATTCAGCTTACCTTTCTCTTAGCTTCAGCAGAAAAGCCATATCCCCTTGGTCTTGCAGCCATGTTTTCAGAAAACCGAGGTTAGAACGAATAGCTTGGAGTTAGAACGGTGAGAGCGTGGATTATGAGTGACGTAGGGTCTTAGGCGAGTCCTTATTTTACTGAGGCATCTCGTGCATTCTTTGCATTTCAAAAACGTGACAGGACATTTGAAACTCATTGTCTCTCATTCCAGAAAAGTGCTAGAATTTGAAGCCACAACCCAGCTGAAAAACTCCCAAAAACATTCATTGCCAGATTTGCTTAAGTTATCTCAACGTCTCGGACAATGTCGGGTGCTTTGAAGTACTTTTATCCAAAATTTATTATCAACTCTGTGTTGTGTATTCTGGGTGATGAGTGGTGCGGTTGGCTATCGGTGAAAATTCAGGGTCAGTCCTTTGGCCATATATGGTTTTAGATTCGCTTTCTTCAAGATTTTAACTGCATATTCATTACCTACTTCACCAGCCCTCTCTCAGCAGGAGACCGCTAGTGAAACGAGCCGTGATTATAAGATCCAAAGTGTCCACGTTTGAGACCTCAATTCTAGACTAAAACAGCTAGAATCTCGTTCCAGTTGTGTATCATAATTTCCTTTATAAGTTATCAGCTGGTTGGACTCGCTTTATTATGAAAACTAGGTTCATTCAACTGACCTAAAGAGTTTGATCACTTTTTCGTTTTCCCTTTCGTTCCTCTGTGATCTTGCCTCAGCTCCATTAAGATAAGCCAAGATAAATTTGATTTAGTGACAGTTTTCGATGTTGAACTTGAGCTAGCCAGAACCGTTTCCCTTAAAACCAAATATTTACTTCTCTCAGTTTGCATTACGTTTTCTATTTAGTCAGTTTAGTTCTTCGCCAACACGTTTTTCAATCTCTGTGTTCAGACAACTCACTAAAAATTCAATCTATCATATAGTAGTGCCGAAAAAGGTACGGTAAGCATTTTGATATTAGGTATAGTATTTGAGACCTCTTGTATGTTTTCCACGCACCAAAAGACACAATTCTCTGTACGCCAGTATTTTCGAGGCCCGTCTCTTCCAGGAGTCATTTTTAATCCCTGTTTATTTAGATAAGTTTAATTAAATTGATTCCCCAGATTACAGTTTCATGTTTAATAACTGAACGCATTCTTTCACCAGAAGCGCCGGACCTCGCCCTGAGCTAATGGCGGTTTCATTGACCCGATAAATTCATGTCTGTCTTTGGTAATAAACAGATTGGGAGGTCATTTTGGATGATGAAACGAAGATTAATGTGGCTGTAGAGCTTTCCAGTGAAACCTTAATGTTTTCTCATTTCCGGTCACGTGGCATCCATTTGAGAAGATGATTTGTTGGTTTGCTGTTTGTCATCAACCGGATTTCGTGAGATTTTTTGTGACTTTGGAACATCACGGTACACGACACAGGCAAGGTTGTTATTGACAACAAACAATGAACCAATCACAGCCCGCGAGAGGTTACGTACTACTTATCCAATCAGAATGCTTGGATACTGTGATGTCACGGTCACGGCACGGAACGTCGGAGGCATGAATTTCTCAAAAGCATGCACAATCTATTTACTTCAACCGTTTCTATGACTACTGTGGCTTTACGTCAAAGCTTGGTCGTACTAGGGATTTGAAGGACATTTGAAGTAAACTGAATGGGCAAATACCACAGGGATCCCACTGATATAAAATTTACGTTTGTTTGAGCTGTCTGAATTTAAAACCAAGAACGTTTCCTTTATTATCTGCACGAAGAATATGAGTGAAAAGTAAACTGCTTAGTTTTCCGAGTGCTTTGAGTTTCTTACTTAGCTTCTGTTCGTAGACCTTTGTTGGGCTCCCTGTGGATCGAATCCGTTGAATGTTCAAAGTCTGCGTTTTGAGTTAACTGTTATGTAAACTCATAACATAAATGAACTGCAAAGTTATTCTTGTCAAAATTCCGTTAGATAACCTAAAGTAAAGCAGTTTTTCCATCTGTACCTCTCAAGCTTGACCTTTTATTTTGTCCAAAATAATGGTCGCTTGAGGGAAAGATGGTCGATAAGCAGAGGTGATGGCTTACGATCGCTTACTAAGCCGTTTATCCGTTTATCACATCACTCATTCACCAAACATAGACGTGTGACCTTTCAGCGTCAATTCTTCTCGTTTCGAGTTTCATTGATAAAACGGAAACCTTAATGACCTAAATAAGGTAGTGCTTCATTAAATAACCCAACAACCATACAAGGAAATGCACTGTACTCCTGGAATTCAACGCAAAGACCGACATTTTTAGTGGGGGAGGGGAGGGTAAGACTCTGTGAATGCTCACAATGCTCAAAATGCTCACAATGCTCAAAAGTTTTGTTTTGCAGTATTCGAAGAAAAAAAAAGTATTCGAACTGAGAGTTTAATTTTTAAAGATTTCTCAGAGAATTTTTTTAGTTTGAACTGTTGACCCTTTAATTTAGTACTTCATATAAAACACCCACTCAAATTCCTCCAAGATTCCATTGTAAAATATTGTGTGACTGGGCTTCAACAATGACGTTCACTCGCTTCAATCATACCAAAAATCTCAAGAAGCGTTCACATAACAGAGCAAAGTGAAAATTTTATTGTTATATAACTTGCGTTATTATTATTCTTACTAAATTTCAAAAACATTTTGCATCAGTAAATCCGTTAAATTGAGCAAAAACTGAAAATCTTCCCAGCATGCTTTGGGTAGTGCTAAAGGTAGCTGACCACGATAAACGCAGGCTCGGAATTAAGACTAGATTGTTCGAGCCTAGCCTACGTCACGTGACGATTAGTGACGTTGACCTAAGCTTTCTCTCCCAAGTCTCCCCTCTTCATTTACACAGCTCCGCTAAGAAGAGTCAAGTGACTGGACCAGGCATTCAAAACCCACGATTACTGCGGTCAGCGACATATATGAATGGGAAACTAGGTGCTAATCTTCCGCTCAGAGACCGACTAGGCAAAAAATTTGGGTAGACAGGAATGATATTTAGTACACTATATAAAATATATATTCATATATAAAATTTATGATTTTTTCAAAACTCGAAATTTAACAAAAATTCTTTGTAAAATCTCGTTTTTCGAAAAACGTCTAAATATTTTCAATTACATCAAGAAATGAATGCTAAAACTCAGCAGCAGTACTAACTTTAAGGTGCTGTTTCTGAATATGCCAAGGTTTTTTTCAGCAGAGCTAATTTTTTTGGGGAATTTGTGTCACGTGACCAGATCCTGCAAAGCCGGCCTATTCAGGAGATTGAAGTTCTTTTGTTTTGTCCTCTAGCTCCAAATTGAGTTGCTTTGACGTCACGTGAAAGGAGTCTTAAGTGTGACGTCAATCGAATGGAAAAACGACTTTCGGGTCCAAAACGAAACAGTTTTATAAAGATTTTTCGTACTTCTATTTTATGACAGAATTTGTTGTCCAAATGTCTAAATCTTTCAAGTCAGAGATTAAATCATGCGATAACGTTTTTCGTTTTATTTTATCGGTATTTTTGAGCATTTGGACATGGAAATACGTCACAACTTAACAGCTCTTTTAATCGTACTTCATTGTACGGAATATCATGATATTCGTATCTCTTTGTTCTTCCAGAATACCTGGGCGTGTTCAATTACAAGTACATGTTTACATGGATTAAATTGCTAGAAATTACGACTGTTCACCTGTTTCTGCTATGCAAACGTCTCCCGCTAGTTACACTAACGATAACGTCTGTCTGGCTTCCCAAACGGCTTAGTAAAGCCATCGAATCGTCATTTCGGGATAATGTACGCCCATATTTTCCAAAAAGAGCTTACAAAACCCACTATGGACTATCACACACATCTTAAAAACCATCCAAGTACAAGTAGACTCGCCAAGCGCCAAATTTTCTAAATATTTTGACTACGTTGATTCATTGACTTTGTTTATAAGTTGACCAATGAAATCAGAGATCCATATCACGTGACAGGTGTAAACCAATCACAATACGCTGGGCTTCAGGTGGATCTTGATCACGTGACTAGTGATTAAGGGTGTGGAACGAATAGGTATCGAGGCTCCATTCACTTGTTTCCACACTCAGCCCTTGGTTCACCCTGCTTTTACTTTCCACGAGTCGATTTTCAAGTCTTTTGAGTTAACATGGCCAGCAGACCTCGTGGTTATGGCAGTTCTGCCGATACAGCTCGTAAAGTAAGTCACGTCTTTTTCTATCGAATTCTAAATTAAACTTAAATGATAATTTCATTGGAAATAATGGCTATTTCTTAGTTAGAGAACTCGTGAAATTTTAATCAGTGGATTAACTATCTTAGACACTCATTGAAACTTTTTGCCAGATTAGGATTTCTTTCGCAATATTTATGAGAAATTTGAATGTGCTTTTTCTACAAAATATTTTACTGTTTTTGCTTTAAAAAAGCGGTATCTTTTAAATGATAATAGGGAAACCAAAAAACAATGCTTAACACTATGATAGTTAATGATAAAAAAACGCCTCAATTTTTTGTCATAATAATTCAATTTCCAAAGCTTCCCAAAAAGAACACCTAAAACTGTTTTTAAGAGAATCTTATAGAATAAATTCCCTGGTTTTCCTGGACGTTTTCTATGATCATCTTTATTCCTTACTCATTTTCATGTTACACTATCAAGTTAACCTCTCAGGTCAGGACTAATAACTCGAAGAATTCGACTCCAAAAAATATCTGTTGGGGATATTTTCCCTTAAAAACACAATTACCCTGTTGAAAACTTCCCATTTGAATCTATTTTTGAGTTTCTCACTTCTTAGTGAATAGAAAGAAGGAATTTTAAGGCTATAAAACAGAGTTTTTAGAAACAGTAAAATATGTATTGAAATGTCTGCTCAACTGTTTTGAGACAATACCTCTTGGGTATTGAAATTTCTCTTGTTAAAAAAAAACAAATGAATTTGACTGAAATTTTTACTGAAGATACTGAGTTGAAATTCCTAAATGTTTTGTATGTTTTTCAAGAATTTTATTATCCATTTTTATTTAGATGGCTGAAAAATACAGCGATGAGCAGGAAGAGGAAGCGAGAGTCTGGATCGAGGCTGTTTTGGGAGAGAAATGTTTTGGCGGGGAAACTGGAGCCGACAATGTTCAACGTCGTCTGAAAGACGGAAAGATCCTCGCAAGGTTAGGAGACATTTTTGAAAACTTACTTCTGACAACTTTATCTTATTCTGCGCAAATAAATCGAAAGAAATCCTTATCAGGACAACTTACTGCAGCTTATTGCTTATTAGCATAGATAGAGCAGTGAAAATCACATTGGCGTGTCACGCATTTTTATTGGAAGATCAGTGGTCTGGCGCTCTGATTGGTTCAAAGGATGTCGTCAATAGACTTTTTATCGAGATACGCGAGCCCTTTTCGGGTACGATCACACGCGCTATTGATGCTGCCCGAAAATGCCTCGTGACCATGTCTTCGACGGCGATATGTTTTTCGCGCATCTCGAAAATGGTCTGTTCCTTACCGTATCACCAAAGTCAGTCTAAGAAACTGCCTTCCGATTCACTATTTTAATTTTAATTTCTTTTTCTCATTTACGTTCAGTTGATTTCATCTATAAAAAGGCGAAGCTAAATAAATAAAACTAGAATACAAAATAATAATTAGGAGAGGCAGATATCTATAACTTTTAGGAAACCTCTTTGTGTGTTATTTTCCTGCAGACTCGCAGTCAAACTTGGCGCCACGTTTAAAGTCAATGAACAGAGCATGCCTTTCAAGCAGGTTGGTGGGCTCCCTGTGTTATCATTTTTGCCACGTCGACTAGGACCAGACCTGGTCTAGGACTATGGAACTTATGACGCGCGCGGCAGCTGCCATAGACCATTGTGGTCTAGCCCGAGTACAAGCATCTTTTGTTCACAATGCCTTATATGATGCTGGCTGTACCGAAGTTAGACCACAAAACATCCTGTTTATCAAACCCAGAAAAGACTTATGTTGACTTATCAAACAATATTTTTTTCCGCGTACTAGCTACTCATTCAAGCGCTTTAGATTCTTTTAGGATGAAGCTACTTGGGGTTAAACAAAGGTTTTTATAAACACGGCTTACGCCGTGTTTACATTTGGACGTTTACTAAGGTTTTAAAAAGTCGAGGTTAATTTTCATAACCATAGTACAAAGGTTAATTGTTTACACGTGCTAAAATGACCGTAGTTGTCTAATCAGAAAAAAATTGGGCAATTCGAAAATACCGGCATGAAGAAGATACGGCGCTGAATTCAATTTTCATGTTCAGAGAGCGCTGACATGCATCATTGTAATGCAAATAAAACCACTCGCATTCCACGAAAAGAAGTGCAAGATACGCATAAATAATCATCGTACCGTCAGTTACTGTTCTTAACCATGCCTGATAGAAGAGTAAATCGAGGTAAACTTTCTATTGAATGATATTTTACTAATGGTTTTGTTGGCGTTTACACACACTAAATGTTAACCAAGGTATGCCATGGTTACCCTTATACCTCAGTAATTTGCCCAAGTGTAAACACGGCGTTAGTGTGAACACAAGGTCCATTAATTTCGCGTTTCACAAAGAAAAAGAAAAAGAAAATACTGCTGACAAACGAATTTTCATCTTTTTTAATTTTAGATGGAAAACATTTCAAATTTCTTGAGCTTCGTTGAGAAGACGCTTGGGGTTGCTGCTGTAGACTTATTCCAAACTGCTGATCTCTATGACAACCAAAATATTGCTCAAGTAAGTAGTTTCTCCGTTCGACCTCCCTTTCTATCGATATATTTGTAATAGTACACGGAGATGTGGGAAAGGGGATAGAGAAGGGAGAGATGCTTTCTTGACGTGCGTCGGGAGTTGACTCCTCCAAAGAAAGTCCTTGATACCCCCTGTTCCCAGTCAGCATATAATTAACGAACCGATATTTCTTTCTTCCTTTCTTTCTTTCTTTTTTTTGCACTCAGGTGGTTTCGTGTATCCATGCAGTTGGACGTAGGGTAAGTTACATCATCTTTTAAGCTAAAAAAAAATCCCAAATTTGTAACTCAGTGCACCATGAACCAAGAGAATCAAGGGTAAACTTTAAATGAATCAAGGGTGGTGTAGTGGTAGTGCACTCAGCTAGCGCTCTCACCCTTACATGAGAGCAGAGTTTGTTAGATCTCTCCTTTAATTCGTGGGGGGTTTCCGGCTTGGTTTTTCTCCCTGTGCAAAAGCTAACACGCTGAGTTGCAATTCGATCTGTGAGTTAGCAGTGCTCTGACTTAGATCAGCCCAGAGGTTGTTTCAGGGTTCGATCTGTGAGTTAGCCATGCCCTGACTTAGATCAGCCAAGAGGTTGTTTCAGGGTTCGATCTGTGAGTTAGCCATGCCCTGACTTAGATCAGCCCAGAGGTTGTTTCAGGGTTCGATCTGTGAGTTACCCATGCCCTGACTTAGATCAGCCCAGAGGTTGTTTCAGGGTTCGATCTGTGAGTTACCCATGCCCTGACTTTGATCAGCCCAGAGGTTGCGCACGCAAGGTTCATTGTTACTCACTAAAAAGATTCTCTTTCTTCAAAGTCTAACGCAAAGGGCCTCAATGTGCCTCAGCTTGGTCCCAAAGAAGCCGCAGCAAACCCACGAGAGTTCACCGAAGAACAACTCCGAGCTGGCGAAGGAATGCTTTCCGCTCAATCTGGACCTGCCCAGGATCAAGTAGCATCTCAGTCCGGTGACCACTATGGACGTGGACGTCAAATCACTGACGTTTACAAATAAACAGCAAAATATTGGGGAGAAAAACATAAAAAGGGGGAAACTAAGTCTACTTTGTCCACAATTGTTAGTATAGTTCTGGTCTTAATATGATTAAATTGGCGCCATTGCGGGATTCCTGTGGAAATGAATATTCTAGAAATTATTGCAACTTGGGAATGAGGCTGACTCGGCAATAAGACAAGGAAGTAAATAAATATTGATACTGAGGTATTGGTTTATGTGTTGCTGTGAACTGTCTTAAGTCGGTGTATAAGCAAGGAACTTCGAAGATATCACTCTCAACCCCAGAGCCCTGTCATTCTTATTGTGAAATCGCATTGAGCATTGAGCATGCGCAGTAAGAATGACAGGGTTCTGGGGTCGACAATCTCGTTCCCAGAGCTCTTATTTCTTACTGCGCATGCTCGAATAAGGGCTCTGGGAACCTGATTGTGGGGTCCAGAGTCACGCAAGTTATAAGACCTGCCGCGCCATCAAGCACAGGACACAACAGGCAACCCATGCCACAGGGTAAGCTTTTCACCATGCACCAAGGTCTTCCGTTCCTGAACACAAATTTATACTGTCTGACTTCTCAAAACATTCTTCACTGTAATACCTATACTAAGATAAAGGTGTTCCAGTAAAAGATGTGAGAGACTAAGCGAAATTTTTGAAATGAAAATAACTACTAATCATAGGCAATGTGTATCAAAGCTCACAAAGGACTCTGGGAAAATGAGTCCTGCAAAATTTGGAACAGGGAAATCAAAGGAAAACCAGAAAAAAATTACTCTTGTTATTTTCGTCTGTTGAAATACATTCATTTCCATAGAAAATTTCGAAGGAAAAATTGTATGATGAATTTTAAGAGGGGCCAAAAAAGCTTAAGGATTCAGTTTCCCATCATGCTTTGTGTTAGAAATTCGTGCTCGAAGGCTCATATACTATCCCAGCGGTCTCCCGTTACATAACAACAAAGATGGCGACTGCAGGAAGGATTTTACCTTTTTTGTGTATTTTAACGAGAAAATCGCGGTCTTTTTGCAAACTGCAGAGCTCCAGAAGGCATATACATTGTTCTGTAACACTTCTTAGTGAAAAATCAAAGCTTACAATACGTGAATGCTACAAGTTACTTGGAGTAAAGGAAGAAGAAACAACGATATCTGAAGTTCGAGCTTCGTATTTCAGACTTGCTAAACAGTACCATCCTGATAGCGGGCAGTCCACGGCTGATCCGGAGAAGTTTGCAAGGATTGAACAGGCTTATAAGATTGTTTTAAAGCATCTTAGTCAGAAACATGTGGAGGAAGAAGAAGAAAATGAGGAAGATAAGTTTGATATTAGACACACTGCTCCTCAACACAGGTACATCAGCTGACTGTAATGATAACTAGACGCTCTTGGAGCGTTCACTGGGTTGCTTGTGCGAGAGCTCGCCCACTCACCAATCCTATATACTCTATTATTTCTTACCAAAGTGTTCCTTTTGGGTTCAAAGTCCCCCTTTATTAAAAACATTTTAAATTCTAGTAAGGCATTAGTGTTGCGTTACTGACTTGTCAACGCGTATTAGATTTCTACTTGACCTACTAGAGTACCTTTCAAGACTAGCTGATGAAATAAACATATCTATTTCAGTATCGAAACTGTTCGCTGCAAAACAAACGTTTTATCAATGTAAATACTCTTAGCCAAAATGTGTTTAACTGGTCATTTGTTTTTCCCTCAGTTTTTGTTTTCTGTATTTTCATAAATGGAAATATTCAACAAGGAGTCTTGGCAGTTCGCTTTCTTGTAGATCACTATCAGCTCGTCTGACTTCTACAAGTTCTAGGAGTCAGCTTTCATCAAAGCTTTGTTTGTCACTCGTTTTGTAGTTTGTCTCTCGTTCTATAGTTTGTCTCAGTATATTTTTTTGTATCTGAGATCTGGTAAGATCTAGTTTGATCATAGCTAGGTAGTTTATAGATTCTCTTAGTCTATTTTGACTAGTTTGTCTAGTTCTACTATTCTCATACCGTAGTTTGCTCATAGATTTTCAAAGATAGTTCATAGATTCTCAGACTTCTCTCTTTGAGTATGTGGACCAACCCGTTCCACAATCGCTCAATAACATCTTTTAGTGTGTGTCTACCACGTACGGCATGTGTGTTTGTAAGTAGTTTAAGCGTAGCGTTAAAAAACCTAAAGACAATAGTACGCAACATGCCTACTGTACAGACAAACTAGTACTTCACGAACCCTGAACGAATGAATTAATGGTGACACAACACTAAAAACTATAAATACATCGATGTCGTGTGGCAACTTCATTGGACATTGGACATTGTTTACAAGTTCTCGACCAATCATGACGTGTGAAATTATGGTCTACCTGACGCCCGAAAAACGGATCTCATTTTAAGACTGGTTTGCTACCATAGCAACCCAGTAATGATATTAAATGATATAATTTGATAGAGCAGTTTTCGTATAACTGTGATAAGACTCGGTACCATATACATGCCTTGCCGTAACCGTGATGCTTTTTAAAACTTTGATTTGCTGATTTTTTTCTCTCACGAAATGTTGGCAGTGCCTTGACCTTGTAGTGACGGCTGGTCCTTTCCGTGTTCATGCAATGTTTTGAGTGTTTAATTGAATGGAGAGTAAAATCTTGTGCATCATGATTGGTCTGGCAGCAGTGCCTTGCTGTGTCAGGACCGTGTTCATGCCATGAGCTTTCACAGTCATAAGAAAAGTGCTCTAATGATAATGGCCATTGCAATATACAATGACAATGATGATGACGATGATAATAGTGATGATAATAATGGTAAGGCAGTCCTGTTCATTAGTTGAGAATCGTTGATTAATTATTTTGGAGAAAATAGACTAATGTGATTCAGAATGAACAATATGGAAAGTAGGAAGAGGATCTCCAATAGTGTGCATCTTGTTTGGTGAGTGTCAGAGAAATTTGCTCTCCCACTTCTAGCAATGTTGGACTGGTAGAGGGAAGAGAGCTGTCGCAATCAGGGGAATCACTAATTTTGTGCTGTAGTTAGGGGATTTAACCTTTGAAATTATATTTTCCCTCTGTAGTAAAAAAGGTAATTTATAATTTATTGATCTTGAACTACACACCTCAACTGGCCTGGCTCTCTATCCAGTTTTGGACAACCCACTTTGTGTGCTTATCTAATAGCAGATATCAGACTCAGATAGCAGATACACTCCATTGCATTCAAGCAATAATTGGTTCAAGTCATTTGGGCATTTCGGTCAACAATACAGTAGTTACAAGTATAGAAACTGACCCAAATGCCACAACTTGGAACAATTGTTTAAAAGCAATAGATTATAACTCTGATATCTGCTATTCCAGTTTTGTTTTAGGGAAAGGTATATGATATTTTTCTGTTACTTAACTGATGATTATCATCTTATAGGCAGTATTTAGAGTATGGTGGATTTGGTGCTGGAAATCCATCAACAAGGGAGAAACAGTTCCGTAACCACAGATTTGAGCAAGCTATCGAAGGAGTGTTTTCACACAAGATTATACAACATGGAGCAGAAGAGACGTCCATTGCCAAGCCTGAGAAGAAAGCTATTAGGAAAACTATGATTTCAGGTGCTATTGAGCGCATGGTAGAGGATCTTATCCAGGAGGCCATGTCTAAAGGAGAATTCAAGAATTTACCAGGAAGTGGAAAACCAATTAAAACTGACCCACTAAGAGATCCGAATATGGGTAAGTAAATGAATAAAAAAATGATGAAATGAAATGAAGGGATGAGAAATGAAAAGTGAATTGCTAATCTGGAGTAAGATCTATAATATTAGGAGGAGGGGACACTCCCCACCCCCCTCAAACTCCAATCCTCCTCTGTGGGGGAGGTATGGATATTTTCAGGCAATACACAATATACACTCCTCAGACCCTCCCCACCCCTTAGAAATTCCAATACCCCTCTGTGGGAGAGGTGTGGATATTTTCTGGAACTACACAATATACCCTTCTCAGACCTTCCCCACCCCTTGCAAATTCATTCCAATCTCCCTCTCTACCCTCTGTGGGGAAGATATGGATATATATTTTCTGGAACTACAGTACTCACAACCAAGGAAACTCTTATCTTTTTTACAGATTCTGGTACTCACAGACTAAACCAAATCTTATTAGATGCTGGTTATATACCAGATTGGATCGCCCTAGAAAAAGAAATACGAGATGACTATGGAACTCTAAAAGATATGATAAAGATAAAGCGAGAACAACTTGGACCAATGCCATTCACGAAGCAAGACCACAAAAAATGGACTGATTTCAAAGAAGGACTTACGCAAAGAGTTCAGTTAATCGATGGTAAAATTGACAAACTAAATTTAGTTGTTCCAGTATTGAATCGACAAAGAGCTCGCATTAATTTAGAAAGGACTGTTAATAAAGTTTTAATGGAATACGGTTATGGAAGTCCTGAATTCTTCTCGAAGAAAGACAATTATGTTGCAAACGGAAACGTTGGTCAATTTAACATGGATAATAATATTATGAAATCTTTAACTATTGTATTTAGGAATTATATTAGCCCTGTTATTTCTTGGACGTTATTCTATTTTGATAGTATACTTCAAAATTTGAAGGCTAAATATGTAAATAAAAATCAATGATTGGGCAAGATTTAGAATGTTTTAATGTTGCTATGATGATTTGTTGTGATTTGAATTTTTGTAGTATATTTTACGCTTTCTTATGTGGCTTCCCTTCGTTCATTCGTTCGTTCGTTCGTTATTTCTCTGTTTCTCTGTTTCTCTGTTTCTCTGTTTCTCTGTTTCTCTGTTTCTCTGTTTCTCTGTTTCTCTGTTTCTCTGTTTCTCTGTTTCTCTGTTTCTCTGTTTCTCTGTTTCTCAGTTTCTCTGTTTCTCTGTTTCTCTCTCTCCCTCTCTCTTTTTCTCTTTCTCTCTCTTTCAGTTTCTTTCTCACTTACTTTTGCTCGTTCTTTTTTATCCTTTCCTCCTCTTCCTTTCGTTTTTCTTCCTTTGTTTCTTTCATTCTTTCTTTCTTACATTCTTTCTTTCATTCTTTCTTTCTTTTTCTTTTCTCATATTTTTGCCGGCAGTTTTTTCTGGTATTATTTCCTCGCCGTCTGAGTGGCGTCCGAGTTCCTTTTTGCCGAAACAAATGTCTAACAGGGCGATGATAAAGCTTGTTAAGTTCACCCGCTATTCGAAGGATTTTGATTCTGAAACTTCAAAAGAAAAATCTTGCCAAGCAGATGAATTTTTGTATCGTTAAAGCGCCTATTAAAAAACTCGTGGGCTTGGAAAACTACTCATTCATTGACTGTATAACCACGAAAGAAAACTGAATTAGAGCATTACGTCATAAGCAGACGCTAGTTTTGACTCTTATGTAAAGTAGTATTTATAACCGGCTATTGTATTGTTATGTTTGTTTATACTTGTTTATTCTACGTATTCTCTGTGAAACGCCGTTACCATAGACGGTATGACATACCGGAAGTAAGATTTTAACATAACAATACTCCTACGTATACTACAACACTCAGAAATTAGTGACATAGTGTATTAAGATTAGCAATTACTAGTTTTTATTCCTCAATTCTCAGAACAAATTAGAGGGAAGCTGAGTCTAAAAAAAATACCCCAAAACAATAAAATTGAATAAAGACGCTACAAATTTGACCAAATTAAAAGTAACGAATGATGTAGCAATTCCACGAAAACCCGAAGTCGCGTCGCTCGAACAATTATCGATTGCTTGTCTGAGGGTCACGTGCCCGAATGTTATGCGCAGTCCGACCCTGACGGAGGGAGGTTAGAGAAGTCTGAACTGAACCAAAATGGTTCGCTTTACCCTCAAATATATCTTATACCAATCATCCTAACCCATTTAAAACTGTGTGGACGTGTTGTACCATATCTTAAAGACTGCCAGATGTCGAAAGTTTGTATGGCGGCTGTGAATGATAACGATAGAACCACCTTCACTCTTGGTAGGCTACGAGAAAGGTTCCCAGAGATTCCGGAAGGAGTCATCTCCAAAATACACGCTCAAGTAAGTACCACCTTGCTCAATTTAATTCAGGAATCTTGCCTCTTTGAAGTCCTAGATTCCAAGATTAGATATTTGCCCACATTCTGGGTTAGTTTGGTTAGAAAGCATTCATTTTCAGCTAAATTAACCCGTGTGTGATTGTGTTATTGTGTTGCTTATGTTGGTGAAGTTCGACAACCAAAGTCGCCCTGAAAATACACAATTCAGCTGAGCTTGTTGTATTTTGTTCCTCATATTTTAGTAATAAGGCGTCAGGCTAAAAAATGAGGGTGTTTGTATTTTCTTGTGGATGCATTCGATATGTTTGTGCAAATACCCAGGCTTCAACAACAGCAGCCAGGGACAAATCTTGCATCATTTGAACTCCATCTTGTATTTCTTTCTTGCTTTCGTTGGCTTTCGTTTGTCAAATCGAAACTACTTTAAAATGATATTCTTCACTCTTGCCATTGGTTCTTTCTATAGTCACGCCATAAAACTACCTTAACGACAGAAATAATGTTTGGTTCTTTGTTTGTTGGTGATGTATAGAAGTTTGGGATTCAAAAAATCTAGTTACAAATTAATTTGTACGTGATGTCAAAATTTTGAAGAAGTTTGTATAGGTCAACTATTAACCGCAAGGCAATATCGAAGAAAATTATTTGTTGCCTAGAACTTTTGAAATAAACATTGGAATCTAGTTCAACACCTCAATATTGAAATTAGATTGTGCAAAAATTACAAAGATCTGTAGCTTACCTTTAGAATTCTTGGGAAAATTCTGGACTAGTTAACCTAAGGCAATTTGGGAATTTCTATTTCATTTCATTTCATTCAATTTTGTTCAAGTATCAATGGAAGTTTATTGTCTCCAAACACGATTTTGTTGTAATGGATGGGAATATTGTTATTGTATACACTGCGCATATTAATCAAATTTAATACAACTAAAATAATTGAAAATGAAATTAAAATCCATTGATACCATTGATTTGGTAGGTTTCATTCTAAACTCTCATTTTAGCAACACTTGAGAAATCAAAGATATATCATACAGTAATCAAGTTGTGTATACCAAGTCCAAAATGCACTATGGGTGATGTGAATTCAATGAGTGAAGGTCACAATGATATATAATTTTTCCAAACTTTGTCTGTAGGTTTTTCCAGCATACGTTTTTATGTGCTGACATTGTTTACTTCAGAAATAAAACATTTTCTCCGTGCCTTCATAGCCTGGTGAAAACCGAGGCTACGCGTTTGGGAGAATTCGAGAGCAGATCAGTGAAAACCCGAGACGAAGTCAAACGCGTAGCCGAGGTTTTCACCAGGCTATGAAGGCATCGGAGAAAATGTTTTATTTCTTTTAAAAAATACTTAAAAAATGCTTGTTACTTCATTTCTGTGCCTTCATAGCATGATGAAAACACAGCTCTCGACGAATGAGAGCGCGCGTACTATCTTAAGTATTTTTTAAATACAAATGTAATACATTTCAATCTGGTTTAAAAGCAACATGCAACATGCGACAAAACCTTCACCAACCTTTTTTTAATAATAATAATAATGATAATAATAATAATAATTTATTTAAGGTCGATAACGTGGGAAGTGGTTGCCCAATCTTTCGAGCAATGAGGCTCATGTTAAAAACGCTCGACAAAAAAAAAACTATTTTTGAAATAGTTGTACATGTATACACCTCATTTGAAGTTTTCTTAATGAGATTATTGTTTTCATTCCAGCATGCACACAACATGGAAAAATGCCTTACAATTTTAAGCCAAGAAAGTGAAAAATATCTGTATGGTGAAACTATGGATAGTCCTGGATCTAAGAATTCTAATTCCGTGATGGAGCCACTTAGTATAGACATACCTCCAAATGACGCAGCCCATTCTAGGGGGCATGATATGTTTGCTTTATTACCACAAAACACCATGACAATAGCAGTGCCGTCATCTAGTGGAACGACCGTTTTGTCTGGCCCTCCAAGGGAGCGTCATCATTCGGTTGACGAGTATAATGATTATAATCAAAGTAAGTATCAAAGTGTCAGTTATTCACTAGTATTTATCACATTAATACTTGATGAAAGGCTTATGTCTTTATGAAAATTATAAATGAATATAGATTCTTGAATGTACAGCGATCACATAAATGCAAAAAAGTGGTGCATTTTTATGCAAAATATGACTTGAAAATGCATTTCACAATAGACCTCTTTAGCTTCGTTGTTTGTCGTGCCCATTTCAGACCATGTGATGCCACTCTTGGGAGTTGATTCTTTCATGTGTAAATATTTTAACAAAAGAACATTTCTCAAGGGAATGTCATGTGGTCTGAAATGGGCAATTTGCATACGAAGCTAAAGAGGTCTATTTAGATGGATCTAAAAAATCACTTCACTTGTGTTGACAAGGGTTTCCTAAATATTGACTGGCACCCACAATGCAATGCTCCTGTCCCAAGTGCATCTCAGGACTCACTTCACTTGTGTTGACAAGGGCTTCCTAAATATTGATTGGCACCCTTAATAGAATGCTTGGGACCCAAATTTGAGCAGCTACATGGGTCCCAGGACTGGCTTTGGAAGATCATTGCTCGATCCCTGCTGTAGAAAAGAAAATTAACTGTACTGCCCTCCTCCCCCACCCCACTTTCTTGGGCAAAGTAATAGGGACATTAAGAATCAACAAGCATCAAAGATGGCTATAGGGTTTGGAGTTACTGTTCTCTTTAGGATGTGAAAAAACCCATTGATATTCTAGCGAATATGGTAACACCAAGGATGATGGTGCAGGCATCAAAAATGTTTTTTGAAAACAAGCTCACATATAATAGACCCTTTTCAAATATGGTGCCGATGATGTCAAACAAGGATTGGCCATCTTATTATCTATTTCTTACATGGTTGATGGTCAAAGAAACTTTTTATCAATTAAAAATAGCAATCCACATGAAAAAATTTGAAAAAATATGTCAGTCTACATGAGCTGGGAAGAGTCAGAAACAAGAAGGTTTCACTCAACATCGGGAACATCCCAGGATTTTGCCTCGTTTGACATCATTGGCACCATAATCAAATAATAATAATAATAATAACGTTATTTCTGTGTCAAATGATATAGCAGTTTCCCACTAAGTAAGGACACCGAAAAGTGTCTATTGTATGCACATTTGGCATCACCATCCTTGATGTTAATGAATGGTCACTTATCTCAAGCAATTGCTTTACTAAGTTCTTTAATTTTGTTTTTACCTTCTTTTGCTAGAAGTCATTCAACACCAAAAACAAAGATTAGATCGGTTAAGAATAGAATATGAAGCTGATAAAATAAAATTATCAAGACTACAAGTATTAGTCAAAAATAAAGAGGAAGAACGATTGAATAAGAATTTCAGGGTAGCTGCCAATCCTTCGGTAAGTGGTAAAAAAAACTTCACTGACATTTATATCGTTAAAAGTGGAGGTGGAATCGAGTATAGACCCCTTTCACATGACGTCAAAGCAGCTGAATTTGAAGGACAAAACAAAAGAATTTCAATCTCCTAAGATTTGGAATCTATTGTTTTGTCCTCCAAATTAAGCTGCATTTCCATGTGCTGCAAGGGGTCTATAGGCAACAGGAGCTTGACTCCAAGAATCTGGCCAGGAACTCAAATATAAACTTCTTTCTTGCTATAAGGGGGCTTTCATTTATTAGTGTAAAGGGGGTTGAGAAAATTGGGGAGGGGGTCGCATTATTTTCGGAAGCTATATGGGGGAGGGGGGTTCTTACTAATTATAGGGGGTTAGTAATTAACTGGACGAAATGTAGGAGGGGTTATGATATTTTTGCCAACTAGGAAGAGTGGTTGGGTAATACACCTACCAGTAAGTCCAAAATTGTCCATGATTGTGTTCCAGCTGTACGAAAAACTAAGTGCGAAAAGGATTGTTGTTGTAATTCAAGCGGCCCTCGCCCGAGTCTTAAGTGTCATATATCTCACAGAATTTGAGGAGATGGATCGCAAAGATTTACTTTAATTTTTTAAACAACCCGTATACTTCAACTTTTTTTCTCTAAATTCTTTGAAACGCGTGTTTTTGTATTGGGAAGAGACTTGGAGCAAGGGCCGCTTGGCTAAGCATCGAAGCGCACTGTGATTGGACGGTTCATGCGGTTCATGCTCCGGACACCTGGTTAGTTACGTGAAAACAAGTCATCCAGGGCTAAATTGACAGTTTTCTCATAATTTGATGCTGCAAAATTGTTGTGTTCCCGAATGTAAGAAAGAAAGAAAGACCACACAAGTGTATACTTTGAATAGACACCATATTGTTTCTTTGTATTTGACCCTGGATGCCTTGTTTCCAATAATGTGTGCCTTTTTAGAATTAGGTGTATATTTTTGAAAAGTCAACAAGTGATTTTGCCGACCCCCCCACCCCATACACAAAGCCTCCTAAATCCCTTTCACATTTCAATGATGACTCATAATTTGTGTAGCGTAAGTCGAAATGAATCGCTAAAGAATTATGATTTCTGAAGTATAACAAGACTAGTATACTTAATGAATTTGCATTGGATTTACAGAAAACACATGTGGATCATTTGCTTGAGGAAACACAAGTATTACGAACAGAAATTGACCAGATGACTAAAGAAATAGATAATATAAATAATGGTGGTAAGTATCAGTTCAATTTTAAAACAAAATGGTAGGGTGAAGTAGTGGTACTGTAGCACACTCCTATCTTGGGGTCTTGTGTTTGATTCCCAGATTTGGCATCACATTTGAGTAGAGTTTATCAGGTCTCTCTCTGATTCAAGGGTTTTTCTCCAGGTTTTCTTGTATTCCTCCCTCTGCAAAACCTAACATGCTAAATTTTAATCACTCTCTAAGTTAGCCATGCCCTGACTTAGATCAGCCCAGAGGTTGTTTCAGGGTTCGATCTGTGAGTTAGCCATGCCCTGAATTAGATCAGTCCAGAAGTTTTTTCGTTTTATCAATAAAATTTGAAGGTTAAAAAGAATGAAGGATGTAAATTGGTTGATATCTTCACACTTGTTGCTGGTAAACAACAAGAAAGTACAAATTATTGATAATGGACACAGACTATGACATATTGTTCTAAAACTATTCTCTTGTTCCTTCTCTAGCGAGCCCACTTGGCTTTGTAAGCACCAGCCAACCCACAACAGAAAATACTTCAACACCTTCTCACAGACAAAGTAAATTGCCATTTTTTAATCAGACAAATGATTGTTATATTTATTGTGCTTTATCTTCTCTTTCCTCCCCTTGCCACAGTTCATATGGGAAGTATTGGTGATTTGAGCTGGTAATGTGCCGCCTCTAGCCAATGTGACCCAGTCTGATTTGATTTGCTTCAAAAATCAGTTCATCATGACATCAAATACTTTAGTTATGAGCCTCTGGGTCAAGAGACTAAGCAATCACTCCCTGCATGTTCCATATAAGATAATCAAATTTACAATTTTTTACATTTACTGGTGCACTGTTAATATGAAAAAAATTCAGCAGGGCTCAAAATAACAACCAGTCATACGCCGGTCAAGATGCCTGGCGTATGATATTTTATTTTATTATATGAAATAGAGTGTGATATTGAGTGACATCAAAATGATAAAATTGATATCCCCACTTCCACCAGTGGCCAGTGGGGATACGATTTATATCAACACTGGTGGTGACAAATTTCGACTTTTTGCTCAGCTTCTCAAATTCTCCATTATTTTTCATTAAAGATTTCATATAATAAACAGAACATTACATGGCCGCTTGGAGATACGAATTTCATCTTCTCGTGCTCATATTATCTCTCACTCTTTCGCTGCGCTCACTTGTGAGAGATAATATCAACACTCGAAGATAAAATTTGTATCTCCGCGCGACCATGTAATATCCTATATTTATTACACATTTAGGGTCGATATCTGTGAAATAAAGCCGTGAATCAAAACCATATCAGTGAAGTGATATGATATCACTTTACGGCAAACTGTCCAATAAAATCTTGCGATATATAATAACATTTAACCGACCCTAAATGTGTAATAAACAAATTATTATTACATGTTAAGAGCTGATATAATTTTTATTCACTTGTTTACCGTAACATATCGCTCACTCTCTCGCGGACTCGTTTGTTTGCGATATGCATGGGAAACTCATGAATAAAAGCGATATCAGGCTCTTAACATGTGATAATCTCTATTTATTTTTTCAAATATGACCGGTCAACATGTTTATTCAAAGCCATATTTGTCCGGTCAAGTAACAAATTTGGCCGGACATTGATCGGTGACCAGCCGTTATTTTGAACCCTGTTCAGAATGACCTAATTTCTTTCTAGTACCACCAGTAAGAAAAAGTGCTAGCTTTCCTCGAACCACTGGTCAATATGTTCCTCCAAGTGGTTGGAAATATAATTCTCATCCTCCCAATGAAGGCGAGTTACTTCTTGAAGTACTTTTAAATGGAATTTTTCAGGGGGAGGACAATGATTAATAACTACTGCCTTCATGTACATCCTTGAACTTCCTGGAATTTCTGCATGGTTATTTGCGAGATTTATCTAAATTACTGTAGATACCTAAAAACTAATTTTAGTTACTTTTTTTTTACAGGAATACTTGGTCCTCGCCCCCCGTGGCTACCCCCCATGGGTATGTATCATAGCACACATTCCTTATAGAGCTTTTAAGTCGTGACATATTTCCAGGTCCAACTCCTCAAAAAAAAATTAAATGAAACGAAAAATGTTCTCAGTGATTTAACCTCCACATGAAACAATTAGAACTTTGGACAACAAATCCTGTCATAAAGAAAGGGTAAGAAACATCTTTATAAAACTGCTATTCATTTTGGACCCAGAAGTTAATTACCATACAAGTGATGTCACACTTAAAAGCTTTATTACAGTGTATACTTAATTCAATAATTAACTCTCCAAAACCTAGAAAGCAATGTCGTGCTTTTTAAAGAAATTATGACGCAGTAGCTTGAGGGGTCCAGAAAGCACAAAGACTTTTTCTTGTGCAAATAATAAATTATTCTCATGTTTAATTATCGTTCACCTTTTTGATAAAAAATCCCACTCAGCATCAAGTTAGGTTGATATAAAGCATTACTTCTCAATTTCTAACCTAATCATAAGTGTGGACCCCCTCCTGTCCAAAATAACCCTCTTTTGGATTCTCTATGGGACCTCTATTGGGAAGCACAGGTGGCGTAGCGGTTAGAGTGCTCGCCTCTCACCAAGGCGACCCGAGTTCGAGTCTCTCCTGTGCTTTTGAGGGTTTTTCTCTTGGTTCTCCGGTTTTCCTCCCTCCACAAAAATCAACTTCTAAATTCCAATTCGATCATGGAACGAGGGCTACAGGTTTGTTAGTCACTGGCTATTTAGTGCTACCCTCGTAAAAACAAGGAGTGTGGACCCCAATTTTAAAAATCCTGGTGAGAACGCTGCTTAGATCATTGGAAATATTTCATCTCAACTGAGTAAGGTCCAAGAAACCACCAATAGAACTCAGCCTTTACCTTGGGCATAGTGTTTTCCCATTAATTTTCAGACCACGTGTCATTCCCTGGTGTATCATTTCTTTGTTTAATGGTTGAGCACGAGAAGACACATGAATATGGATATGGATCTTATTTTCAAGGGAATGACATAGTCTAAAATGAAAAAAACATTACGCCCAAGCCAAAGAGGTCTATTGTTCTAACTGAAATTTCTTTTGAAGTTGAAAATCCCAACAATCAAAGTCCAGTTCGCGACCCAAGTTTAGAAGGTTGGATATTCCTGCCAAAGGAAGTGATATCTGCACCCATCTCGACCACAATAATAGACAGAGGTAAATTGGTTACCATGCTAGAAGCAAAGATGTAAATAGAGATCCTAGGGAATGTTTTAAGATTGAAGAAAATTTTTTAATTAGCTAAATTATAGCTCTTTCAGTTAGCTAGAAAATACAGCATGGGGTTGGGAGAAAGGCATTGAAAGGAGTTTTAGTTTAACAGAGGACAAATTTATGAAATGTATATGTGATCGTACCATACTGAATGGACTCAGATAAAATTGTGAGCCCCAGATGGGAGTCCATTCAGTATGGTACGATCACATATACATTTCATATTCCATCATCATACGCAAACCAACATTATCAGAGGACAAATTGCAGGGTTTCTAAGGGAATGGTCAATGTCCATCATCATCATCATCATGATGATGATGATGATGATGATGATGGTGGTATGGTGGAGATGGTTGCCGAATCATGATGTTGATAGTGATGATGAAGGTGTGATGGTGATATGATGATGATGATGATGATGATGATGATGATGATGATGATGATGATGATGATGATGATGATGATGATGATGATGATGATGATGATGATGATGATGATGATGATGATGATGATGATGATGATGATGATGATGATGATGATGATGATGATGATGATGATGATGATGATGATGATGATGATGATGATGATGATGACACTTATAAAGTGCAGATTAGCATTAATAATTATTGTTCTTATTTGCTGTATTCGAAAAATGTAGAATGGTCAGAATATAGAAACATAAAATAATATATAATAATAAATAATATTCTAATAAATATTAATTTCTTTTTGATTCAGAAGAAACATGGCAATGCAAACGCTGTACCCTGGAGAACCATGGAGCATTAAATGTCTGTGAAGCCTGTGATATGCCAAGACACTGACTCAGCCTGATACCCGATAAGTCGATCACCGAAGGGGTTGATGGGAAGATTCAGGGTTGATGCTATAATATAATGTACAAAATTTTATATGCGATCCGGAAATGCTACCGTTACTTCCATTGCACTTCCGGTGAACCGTGTTACAGTGACGTCATCAGTTTGTGTAAAATTTCCTTATTTGGTCAGTGTCGGATCCATAATTCTTAGCGACACGGTGCCTATGCTCTTGGGTAGAAATATTCGTGTTAAAAATAGGAACCCGGAAAAAATCCGAGTTTTTAAGTTATTCATCAGAACTTGAGGATATATATTTTTTATTGTTATTGAATTCGTTGTTTTTCTCTCGGAAAAATTCTTTACGGCACAGATATTGAGACAAATAGTTGTGCTTTCTAAGAAAAGAAAAACTTTAAAAAAAGAAAAAATATCACAAGAAGAATCTTCTAAAAAATACTAGTTCGATGGTTGCTAATTTGTTACCTTAGGAATCATTATTATCCACTATTTCAGTTCCTGTGATTTGCCTTCGGGAATAATTACGATAAACCCATGTATAATTCACCGTTTTGGTGCTAGGCTTTCACGTGTTACGGTCACCAAAAAGTTCGGACATTGTTGTTGAATTGCCGTACGATCGTACTAACTTTTATACAATTTATCTACTTGATTTATTTATTCTGTTCTCAAAATGTTAGTGAAACTATCTAAATACTTTATTTTTAAAGAAGTTTTGATAAAAATTTGAGAACAGAAGAAACAAATCAAGTCAATAAATTGTATAAAGGTCAGGTTATATGCGGTAAGGCTAGAACTTTGGCGTGTCGTTTCTCTCTCACGAAAACCGTCCTAACACTGAAATGGCTTCCCACTCATACGTATTCTTGCCATAAGCGTCACAAATGTGCCAGAAGTATTTCCACTCATAGGAAAAACACTCGCTTTTATCTTCAACATAACATTTCTTGTTCTAAATTAAAGGGTTTATTGTATTTATTCCACTATATTCAAATTGTTCGTAAAGTTTTTTTCTTGCCTTCTGTGGTTGATCTTCACGTGTGTCTTCATACATTGTTATACTAACTCAGCTGCAAGGCCGGTTCATCTTTGCTCCTCCAGTGAGAGAACTGAACTCTCTTGCAGCGCTTTACGAAAAATGGATAAATGTTCAAAGAATTGAAAACTGATGAAAGTATTCTAGTATTTGATCACAGTTCTTTGTGTGCAGTTAAAGTAATATTATTGTTAAGTTAGGCATTTGGAGAATTCCTAAAATTACCTTTCGATTGAAGGCTGGTAATAGAGTTGTTAAGTTGTGACGTATTTCCGGGTCCAACTGCTCACAAAAACCGATAAAATAAAGCGAACAATATTCTCAATGAATTAACCTCCAACTTCAGAACCAGAACTTTGGACAACAAATCCTGTCATAAAAAAAAAAAAGTAAGAAAAAACTTTATAAAACGCTTTACGTATTGGACCCGGAAGTTGTTTTTCCATACGATTGACGTCACTTAACAGCCCTATAGACCCCTTATCTTTTTTGATAATAGTAGATAAAGCTTCTGATTTGTGTTACATGGAAAATTTGCTGCAGGCGGAGTGGTAATGCTGGCAAAACTTTAGCTCTGCAACTTACAGTGTAACTATTACCTCACCTGCACAATAGTCCACTTTATAGTTCCCTGCGCCATCTTGAAAAGTAGCCATGCCTTTGCATCGAAACGAGACGAACGGTGAGCTTGCAATGATAGAGACCTTTTTTAACACCTTGGACAATTATTCACATGTTTCTATCATTGCAAGGTCACCTCATGTCTCACTTCGATGTAAAAGCACGGCTACCTTTCAAGATGGTGCAGGGAACTGTGAAGGAGTCTATTGTGGGAATTTCCTACAGATCTAACGTTGCAAAGGATCATGGTCAAATACGGTCTCTCGATAGAAACAGTTGTACAGGATGATGAAAATATCATTATTGTTATTAACATTGCGTCAAACGCGTTATATTGTTGAAAATAGATGAGAATAGAAAGACATCTGTTGTTGTGTGGTTCTCTCTTAGTAATTCGTCGTTTGGGAAGAAGTCATTGCGTTAGGAACTTGCTGGTTAAAGACAACATGGCGGCGAGGGGAGGATAAGAAGATAGAAAGAATCTCGACTAGTCCACATTCGAGATATTACTGCCATTCTCAATATTCTGCGAACTCAGACATTTCAACTGCTTGTCAATCAAAACTTATCAGTCGGTACCTTTTACATTTTTGACTGGCAGCAGTGAAAAACCATATTCCAACGGGCAACTCGCAACTAACGAGTTCGCAGAATACTGAGAATTGCAGTAAAATACCAACACGATAACCGAATTAAATATTGCATTTAACCTCAAAAGGATTAGTAGGTGTAGTGGTAGATATTTGATTACGTTGTTCAGTAATGAATTGATTAAAAACCCTACCGAAATTTTCTTACTTCCAAAAGGTAGGAACACGTACCGTGGGAGGGTCCGGAAGGGGAAAAATGGGAGCTGGGATTCGCCTTTTTTGAGCTGGGAAAATGGGATTTCATGCACTGGGACTGGGATTTTGCAAAATTTTGAGCTGGGAAATAGGAATAGGACCCCCCCCCCCCTCTCTTCAGGACCCTCTCGTGGGTGATGCACGTGTTTGTCAACCTTTTTTAAATATTCAATCCAGACGCATCCTATTGGCTGAGGTGATCACATGACTGTAAAAATGTTGCAGTCACAGATACAAAGAAAAATTATCATGCAGTATTAGTATTCAAAGGCCGAAACAATTCGGAGAGAAACTATTTAGTTCAGGTACTTAGACTTTTATTGTTTAATGTCTTCATCTGGCAATACTGGTTCATCAATTCTCTATCCTGATTGGTCGATTCTCACGTGCAGCACGTTGGTATGCATATATAATTAGCACAACTGATAACGGACTTCAAATTGTTCTGCAGCTTCAGAAGGTTTGGAGTATTCGTGGTAGAAAGAACCTGGATTTCTATTCAATGGCAAAGCTTTTTCCGTTAATGAATTCATACGAATAGAAAGAGAAGAGTGTATTCTACAGCTCTTTCATGTTAAGATATGTCGAGACGGACGAGAAAAGGAGCAAATGGCGCTACTGGTTCGAGCCCTTTATACAAAGCATCTGTCAGGATTTCTTTATCGAAGGAACAAAACTCCAACCTAGACCAAGAAAATATCAATGGAACACAGGTGAGTTGGAGTATATTTTCCTTGTTTGACCAGTCTAAAAACTATGAGAACTAAGAGAACAGTGCAACTAAGAAGTAGAATTAATTCAGAACAACGGCTCAGAACGTCAGACAAGCGAGCGACGTCCTATTTTAATTTGATAAATTTAAGTGAAAAACTCTTAAACGAAGTTTAGCTTTCGTGTGTCTTCATCTTGAAGCAAAATAGTTATTTTTCCTTTCTTCCTAGAAAAAGCCTCTTCTACAACGCAAATTACTCGTGAATTAAGATATTTTTGTAACAGAAAATTTTAACTTGGTGATATAAAATCATTCGCAACAAGACCATAATGCAATATTACTGAAAGCGTGCAAGGCGCCGCCCTCTCTCATTCGAGGACTGCCATTTAGAAAATGACTAAGCTGTTCTGGCCGGGGTTCAAAATTTAAACATGCTTATCATCATCATCAAACGTTTTTCATATGCTGGTTTTAATTATTACTAATAATGTATTATACTTTTGGCCATACCATTGGGCTCCATGTTACGTCATAGCTGCCATGTTGGTGGACTATAACAAGGCATTCGTCATCGGCTTCTCTTGTTATATCAAACAGGAGGTTGAGAGATGATTTGTTAGTGTTAAGTTAGTGGAAAGTGACCCCCTAAGGGAAAACGTGGATAAGTCCATTTAACAAAGGTAATACCAGATATCAGAATTACTCTCCTTTACCTTCAAACATTTGCTTTAAGTCGTGGCATTTGGGGCAGTTTCTATACATTTACTGTATTGTTGACCCAAATGCTTAGACTTGCAACAATTATTTAAAGGCAATGAAGTGTAACTCTGATATCTGCTATTATCACAATTGAACATAGTTGATACAAAGTATTTTGCTACATGACCTTCCTTGTTTGCTCGTTGTTTCAGATGAGGCGAGCCACGTATCGTGTCCAAAACAAGTTTTACAAACGGACCTGCATTCAGTTTGTGCCTAGCAAGGAAGACAGTAACAAGTATGCATTAGAATTACCCAGCATCCTTTATTCTTCGTTTGCACGTGACGTCATAGCCGCCGCCATGTTGGATGACTTCAACAAAATATTTTTCAATAAATTATTTTGTTATATCATCCAACATGGCTGCCATGTCTTTTGCTATTTTGTTCTCTTGGGAATAATTACAAACCAGTTTCCATACATCGGTTCACTGGTCAAACACAAAGCATTCAGTCGAGGCTACAAGCTTGAAATTTGAATAATCCTTTGAAACTACCTCACAGCCTCGATTGAATGCTTTGTCTGTGACCAGTAAACCGACGTATGGGAAAAGAGAATTGATACGGTCTTAGCTTTCTAGATGATTTTTGGTGACTAACTCTGGTGACTAACTTAATCATAGATGTGGTTGTGGGCTTCGTAAAAGTGAACACAAACAAGAAGCACTGCGCAATATAACAAGCAGTGAGTTCGTCTGGGATCCCATCACCAACTCAGTATGGGAGCCCACGGATGCTTATGGTCAGCTGGAGTTTTCTGGCGCGGGACAAACAAGCCGTGCTAAGGTAGAATTCATGAAGTCACTTCCTTGTCAATCTTACAGCGCGGCGCGCAAAAGTAGGACCACATTTAATGTATTCGCGTACTTCTATGCACGTGATTTCGTACTTTAAACAGACACATTTGATGCCAAGCTGTCTGGTTTTACCAAATAAGGTGTGTAAAATAAAAACTCGTTTGGCAGCAAAAGTCCGTGAATAGAAGTATGCGAATATATTAAAAGGGGTCATACTTTTGCACGTCGCCCTGTAAAACAAGTGTGGTCCATCGTATCTCACGGTTACGTAGTGCGTCGAGCTAACTACAGTCCGATCAGTTATTTTACATAGCGAGAGGTTTCAAGGTAGCTATATGTTGGTAGTAAAGGAGTAGCCAGGGGGGGGGGGGGGCACAGGATCGCCCCATACTCTTGGTAATTCTTTAGCGCGCTGGATAGCAGAGAGATTACAATGATAAATAACAAAAACAATCTTCTCGCGGTAGCTTGGTCATATCTTTGATGATGTATCGTAGTATCGCCTGCTTTTTGGTTCCGTGTTTCGGAGGGAACAAACAAAATGGCGGCTTTTCGGAATTGTTGCCCCCCCCCCCCCCCCCCCCCCCCACACACACACCCTTTGGAAAACCCTGGCTACGCTACGCCACTGAATACAGTACAATACAATACATGTATTGTATTCCACTTGGACATAAAAAGAAATCTCTTTCCATGCAAAAGCATTGCATTTTTCATGGACTACACGACATGACTGCCATGATAAACCTCTGATGACGTCATTTTTTGTTTTCATTTTTAGTATATTCGTATTGCGCATGACACGAAAGCAGCAGATGTTCTGGAGATGGTTTTGGTCGGAGAATGGAAACTGAAACTACCCAAACTCCTGATATCAGTGACGGGAGGTGCGAAGAGCTTTGTTTTACACCCCAAACTGAAACAAGTAATGCGTCAGGGACTATTAAAGGTACGTGGAGCTGATATGATACTGAAGGATCATGGGAAGGTATGGGTGATGTTATCCTAATGGGTGGTGAGTGGCCGGTTTCGCATGTGTTTTCTACTTGAACCCATTATAACTACATGGGAAGAATTTTTCAGTTGATTTTCACTCGCGGGTTTGAAGGATTTTTAGTTGGTCATCCAAGGCTCTCAAGTTTTTAGCCCTGCACGACAGGTCGACAACCACATCTGATAATAACTTTGCTCCAAAAACGTGTTAGGTGTGCTTCAACATTTCAAGTCTTATTTGAATCCACAGGCAGCCCGCTCATTCCCTAACGCACAGGGATCCTTCCTCCCTAGAAAAGTTCTAGTTCACTTTAATATAATCACCTGTGTTTTAAAGCTTTTAAAGGCAGCCCGCACTGTCCCTAATGGACAAACACACTGGGTACGCCCACTAAAGGGCTGGGCATGGGTGCACTGGCTTTAACATCATTGTCAACTTCGCGGCTTGTTTTAAATCCACAGGCAGCCCGCACCACAGGAGCATGGATCTTTACCGGTGGAACAAACACAGGTGTAATGAAACACGTGGGTGAAGCTGTACGAGGACACACGGCGACGTCACATTCGTCTATAGATACGTATGAGCCACTACATTTGATAGGGATTGCCACGTGGGGGATCGTCGAACACAGGGATACACTTGTCGGGAAAAAGGTGAGTATCTGGGAAATACTCCATGGATATTGAACCCTTATCTCGCCAAAACAAACACGCAAACACCATGATAGTTAAGGAAAAAAGAAACGTTTTTTTGCTTGGGTATAATGTTTACTCATTACTGACACACCACGTGTCATTCCCTAGAGTATCATTTCTTTGTTTAATGGTTGCGCACGAGAAGACACATGAATATGGATACAACTCAAACAAACAATCGTATTCTCAAGATATCTAGAATGACACGTGGTCTTAAATGGGAAAATATTAAGCATAAGACAAAGAAGTCTAGTGGTCATCATTAACTGCTGCAACCACAGGTAGCCCAAGCTGGGTTTCTGTGGTGTCATATTATAAGAGAATGTATGGGGATCTATAAAAAACCTCAATAAAATCGTCAAAATGTGAAATAAAGTAAAGAAATCTTAGCTGACCTTTGAGTAGTTATACCTCTATCGTCCTGCCTGGTTAGATTTCGGATTAAGCCAGTTTTAGCATTTTTTCTCTCCACTGTAACATTTCACATTTTGACGATTTTATTGAGGTTTTTTATAGTTCCCGATACATTCTCTTATAATATGACACCACAGAAACCCAGCTTGGGCTACCTGTGCTGCAACATGCCAGTCAGCCGAAAAAATTCCACATGAAATCGGTAATGACGTATGTTAATAATAATCTATAATCGCGTAAATTGTTGCCATAGGGAACTGTGCCGTACCATATGACGTCAAGTATGACGTCAGAAGGGGCGTGTCTTGATAACAACCACACCCATTTCATTCTGGTAGATGATGGGACGAACGGAAAGTATGGAAAGGAAATCGCATTTCGTGCTTCGCTGGAAAATATTATTTCTAAAAAGAAAATTTCAGAGGGTAAGAGTTTTATTGTTTTTCCTGTAATGTCGCCGTCATTGCTTTTTGTTCACTGCGTCATTGTTTTTACGAGGGTAGCACTTAAAAGTCAGTGGCTATAAAACTTGTGGCCCTCGTTCCAGATTATTTTTGTGTTCCTTGAGTATCATCTGTGTATTCCATGGCCTAAGAATAGACTTCTTTAGCTTGGATGTAATGTTTTCCCATTTCAGACCATGTGTCATTCCCTAGAGTATCATTTCTTTGTTTAATGGTTGCACATGAGAAGACACATGAATATGGATACAACTCAAACAAAGAATCTTATTCTAAAGAGAACAAGACGTGGTCTGAAATGGGAAAACATTACGCCCAAGAGGTATATTCACTGCATACTTTCTTATTCTTGACTTTGAGGGGCATTTTGCATAAATAAGAATAACTTGTTATCCTTCACTGCACATGAAAACTATAAAGCTTTTAAGTGTGACGTCAATTGAATGTGAAAAGACGACTTCCGGGTCCAAAACGAAAAGCAGTTTTATATAGATTTTTCTAACTTTTTCTTTGTGACAGAATTTGTTGTCCAGAGTTGTAATTCTTTCAGGTGGAAGTTAAATTAATGAGAACATTTTTCGCTTTATTTTATCGGGGTTTTTTTTGGACCCGGAAATACGTCACAACTTAACCGCTCTATTGTGTTTACATTTATGCAAAGTGCCCCTCAAATTTGATGCAAATCAGCCAAATCAAAATGCTTTATAGGTCGTGTAAGAAAGCAGCGTATATTTGCTTGTTTGTTTATTTTCAGACAAATCTCATGGGATCCCTGTGGTGCTACTGGTTCTTGAGGGAGGAACAAATACTATTCTCACAGTCCTGGAGTCAGTCAACAGGAGTCCAGCTGTGCCCGTGGTCATCGCTGAGGGCAGCGGTCGTGCTGCAGATATTCTTGCGTTTGCGCATCGATTTGTGATTGAGAATGACGGGTTAGTGTTGAATGACTTGATCACGTGACACTTATTCTTCGTTTGCATATGACGTCATAGCCGCCGTGTTAGAAGAATTTACAAGAGATTTTATTAGGAATAGACCTTTTCGGCTTGGGCGTAATGTTTTCGTTTCAGAACTCGTGTTATTCCTTAGAGTATCATTTCTTTGTTTAACGGTTGCACATGAACAGATACATGAATATGGATATAACTCAAACAAAGAATCTTATTCTCAAGAGAATGACACGTGGTCTGAAATTGGAAAACATTACGCACAAGCCGAAAAGGTCTATTTTTTTGTTATATCTTCGAATATGGCAGCATTCATGTCCCATTTCATTCTCTTGGGAATGACTGAACACCAATAATAGACTCAAACTAAGACGTAATGTTTTCCCATTTCTTACCACTCCGTTAGAAGTCAGCTGAAGTCTTAATGAAGAACAGAGAAACAATTAATGATTTGAAACTGAAAAATATTCCCAAAATTTAAAGAAAGAAAAAATGGTGAAGAGAATGACACGTGGTTTGAAATGTGAAAACATTCCCAAAGTTAAAAAAAGAAATAATACTCGAGTGAATGAGACTTGTTTTGTGTTAATAACGTGAATACATAACGCCAAAGCTAAATACTCGTATTCAGCCTCCATTCGTTTTTATTTTAAAAGTCCTGAAATCACAGAATTTCAAGATATTGTGGAACACCGACAGTTGGTCGAAAAGATTGTTCAAGCTTACCCAGAAGTCACGAAGGAGGAAGACATCTTGAATATCTACAAAAATGTCCTTAAATGTGTTGGAAAAAAGAGATACGTAAGTTGATTGAATTTTACCGCTCTGACCCTAATTAAAACCTGGTATTCTATACTTAAACATTGCCCATAATACATTGCGGTTTGGGGGTAACCAGGGTAAAACCGCACATTATGTATGCTGAAGGCTGATTAGAAGATGCTGCAAATGCATCTAATGATATTTAAATTAGACGGCATTTTCTATTCAATTGCAAGCGAAATAATGCTTTTGCTTGCATTGTACTAGTTTATCGATCACCCATTTAAAGCGGTGGTAGTTTTTGACGCTTTCAAGAAATGCAGCAACACTTTTCTTTTTCCAGATAACCATTTTTCGTGTTGATGAAGAAGGTGTTGACATCGATAGAGCCATCCTGAAAGCTTTACTCAAAGGTAGGATATATAACCTCATTTTGCTATGCACAGTCTGGCGGGTCACTGTCTCTTTTCCAGAGCCTGTGTTTCTTCTGGTCAGCAGAAACGCCAGCAGAAGCGGCTTCTTTGGTATAAGCACGGGCGATGTAGCGGTGAGAGCGCTCGCCTCTCACCAATGTGACCCAGGTTCGAGTCCCGCTGGGCTCGGTGTTGTATGTTAGTAGAGTTGTTTGTTGGTTCTCCCTGTGCTTCGAGGGTTTTTCTCCGGGTTCTCCACTTTTCCTCCTTCCTTAAAAATCAATTCGATCGTGGGCTTCACAGTAATTGGAGTTTAGCTTTATTGTGGGTGTGAACCACGCTGTGATACAACAGCCAAAGCTTAATATATTTTATATAGATAGATAGATTTTTAAACGTAGGCTCTTACGTGGGGCGAAAATAGATCCGGTGGAGAACCCGTGCGATCGAAATAAGTTAACCTTTGTGTTCCCTATTAAACAGCTCAACATGCTTCACCCGCTGACCAGCTGAGCCTCGCTTTGGTCTGGAACAGAGTCGACATCGCAATGTCTGAGATTTTTGTAGATAATCAAAGATGGCAGGTAAATGTACTTCATAGTAGTCCCCTTCACAGTTCCCTGCGCCATCTTGAAAGGTAGCTGCGCCTTTGCATCGCAGCGAGACGAACGGTGGACAATTATTCACATGTCTCTATCATTGCAAGCTCACCTCGTGTCTCGCTTCGATACAAAGGTATGGCTACCTTTCAAGATGGCGCAGGGAACTATTAAGGGGATTATTTATAGGGCTCATTAAGAAGAATCCTTTTTGTTTATTTAAATGTTACCATGGTGATGATCTTTTTTCTTCAAGATGGAGGAGCTAGAGTCGGCCATGATGGACGCCCTGTCAAATGATCGCGTGGAGTTTGTTAGTCTTTTGCTTGAAAACGGAGTCAGCATTGGCCACTTTCTCACGATGAAAAGATTACTTGATCTTTACAGAGAGGTAATTTCTGCCTAAACCCTGCCTGCCCTCTTTGCTCTTTTTTTCCCGCAACGCAAGGTTTTTTTATTTGGGGGGGGGGGGGGGGGATGGGAAAGGAAAACATCTGCTAAACTGAAACAGGATTCCCATCATAAGCTTGTATTTAGTTGAAAATTGGAAATGATAATGTAAAATGAAGGACGCAGAAACTTATGGCTTCTGATCCCAACTCCATCAGCTACGTGGGATTTGACTTATGTTCTTTTCTCGATTTAGCGATCCAAAGTGAGCGTCGCTTTTCAGCAAATCATTGGCGAGTACAAAGTAAGTCTGAGGGTCACGTAACGATCATTTGCCGGAAAAGAGGAGGCATTCAACGGAATAGACATTTCCGATTTAGCGGCTTAAAGCGGAATAGGCATATACTATATGCCGGCCACTCATTCGTGTTTAAAGAAACGCGGAATATACTATGCCTATGCCGCTAAATCGGAAATGTCTAATAGGAAGAATAGAAATAGACCTGTTTACCTTGGGTGTAATGTTTTCCCATTTCAGACTACGTGTCATTCTATTGAGAATAAGATTCTTTGTTTGAGTTGTAGCCATATTCATGTCTTCTCATGTGCAATCTGTATCTTCTTTAAATAATTTTAAATCTAAATATTTATCGAGTATTTTATTACTGCAGGAATCATTGGACCATTTCAACATCTAAAATACTTTTTCGGCTTTTTTATATTCACGTTGATAGTTTTATCGATATTTATCATATATATTAATTATATCCTAGTTAGATAATATATATTATATTTCTTAACCTTTGTATTTTATATATATATTAATATTTTCATGTAATTATTTATATTAAGTATTTCGAGGGCCACAAGTTTGTAAACTTTAGCTTTTGGGTGTTTTTAAATAAAGTATATTATTATTATTATTATTATTATTATTATTATTATTATTATTATCATTATTATTATTAACCGTTAAACAAAGAAATGATACTCTAGGGAATGACACGTGGTCTGAAATGGGAAAACATTACACCAAGACGAATCAGGACTATTTTATTGGGTCTTATACTTTTCTTGCCCTTGAGTATTATTTCTTTGTCTAACAGTGATGTCTGAGAAGATATTAAATCTTTCTAATCTTTTCTTTTTCAAGTTGAGAACAGGGTTCTTTCTGTCAGACATCAACGATATCATCAACAGGATGCTAGGAGGGAGACGACAGACGGGAAGCGACGGCATCTCGGTTACCACGGTAACGGCTAAAACTCTTTTAATATGACAGACTATTTCCTAGTTCTGTGGGTATATGGATTTGGGGGGGAGGGGAGGGGCAGTCTATGGAACCACTGTTAATTCATATTTCACCAATAATATGTCGTAGTACTCTGTGATACTGTAATACGCTCATCAAGAGATCCGCGCTACTATACTCTAAGCGCATGCTCACTTTATGAAAAAGTGGGACGGTATTTCGTAAAATATGCTATATTTCGGTATACTTGATTTGGAAATACCTTAACGGTACGTGATTTTGGAAATTTAATGAAAATTGTGCTTCACAAGAAAAACACAACTAAAATACAGCATATTTTACAAAATTCCGTTCCATTTTTTCATCTGCTCTTTGTTTCAGTGCCGTGCGCCAATCCAAACTCTTAGTATCGCAGCCCTCCGTGATAATCATTTCCTCTCATTCATGCATTTTACAGGGTTTGAAAGAAAGCGGTTTGCTACAGGCACCTCACCACAGAACCCCGATAGAGCATTTCGTTAACCCTTACAACGAGCTATTCTTGTGGGCCGTGTTGTGCAACATGCAGAAGATGGCGCTGTTTATGTGGGAACGAGGTGATAATAACCTCGCGCGGGCGATGATTGGCGGGAGGATTTACATGGAGATGGCGGGAAAAATAGAAGGAGATGAGCTTAGGAATGATGTGTATGAACATGTCATTAAACATGCTCAGTAAGTGAAGAATAAGTGACTCGTTCTTGGGGGCTAGGTTCATCCACTTAACAATTCCATTTCATTTCATCCATCTATCCATTCAACCATCAATCCCTTCGTCCACCCAACCCTCCATCCATCCATCCATCCATCCATTCCGCCGTCCTTCCGTCCAATCCATCCGTCTGTCCGTCCGTCACTCCCTCCCTTTATCCCTCCATCCATCCATTCCTTAATCCATTCATTCATATACATACATACAAACATACATTTGTCCGTCCGTCCATCCTTACCGTTCTTTCTTTCTTTCTTTCTTCCTACTTTCTCTTTTCTTTCTTTCTTTCTTCCTTCTTTCTTTTCTTCTTTCTTTCTTTCTTTCTTTCTTTTTGGATCATTTTTCTTTTTCTTTTTTTCCTTTTTCTTTAGGGAGTTCAAAGACGTGGCCCTCGGGCTCCTTGACGAATGCTATCGAGCAAACGATCTTGCTGCACAAAAGTTGCTCACCTACAACCTGAAGGACTGGTGTGGACACTCGTGCCTGTCTCTCGCGGTGGCTTTAAGCCACGAAGAGTTTGTTGCGCACGTGTCGTGCCAGAGTCTGCTATCAGAGATCTGGATGGGTGCGATGAAGAGCCTCTACATGCCCTCTTTCATGGTAAATGTTCAGCTTTCCCACGCTTATTGGTATATAATATTGCCTTTCGATTGGCTAGCAGTGTGTGGTAAATAAACGCCCACACCACAGTATGCTTGCGCATTGGCAGTTTTCTCACTTTAGAACACTTTCAAAATTGTAGAAGTTTTAATACGGAAGGAAACATTGCGTAGACTCGATTATTTTCCCTTCATCTGTCCCTGCTTAGCTTATAAGATAAAGATGGTGATCACTGTCGCTGTCGCTGTGTTTTTACTCATTGTCATTCATTGTCAGTGTCAGTACCAGTCCCACTTTGCCATTGATTGCTATTGTCCATTATGACCAATAGAATGCTTTTTCTCGATCGATACAGGTGATGCTTGGCATCATCGTTCCACCCACCATTTGCTGCCTGGAGTTCAAGACAAAAAGACAACTATCGCTTTTACCAGTCACCATGGTGGAACATCAACAGGACATCGAGCAAGCTGACGGTGATTCTGTTGACTCAAGTGATGAGGGTGAGGAGCAAGACTCTCTGACGAAGAGAGAAGCGAAGAGGTTGAGACACAGGGTCAAAAGCCGTGAACGGAAAAAACGGTAAACAGTTAATGTATATTAGTATAAATACAAAGGTGATTTAACAAAATCGCGCGCTCTGATTGGTTTTCTATCTCGGATTATCAGCCGATAATCACCTTTTCGGACAAAATGGCTGTCGCGCTTTTAAAAAATAAAATATTTTCACTTTCAATGTTGTTTCCTTCTTTCTTTTTTGAAATAATCACCTTTTTATTTATACTAAAACAATTATTCACTTCGCCTTCGGCGAATAACTGCTAAATATTAATAGACATGAAGTTATGATTACAGTTTATTCGATGTTGATCATAGCTAGTGCAGTGCTGGACAACAGTTTTTATACACATCTTGTTTTTATTACCCTGGGTTCCAGGGGCTCTCTCGCACCAGTGCTTCTCGGGCGTGGGTTTCGTTACCGCGAGAGAACGCCCCCGGCCTCAACCTGACGCTCTTTCGCGGTGGAGGAGCTGTTCGCCCACAGGGCGAGAGGACCTCAGGCACCCAGGGTGCAGGGGATATTAGATACTAGTGATTATGTTAACGTTCTTGATGAGTGATGATAATGATGATGATGATGGTGGTATGGTGGAGATGGTTGCCGAATCATGATGTTGATAGTGATGATGAAGGTGTGATGGTGATATGATGATGATGATGATGATGAGGAGGAGATGATGGTGATATGATGATGATATGATGATGATGAAGGTGTGATGGTGATATGATGATGATGATGATGATGATGAGGAGATGATGGTGATATGATGATGATGAAGGTGTGATGGTGATATGATGATGATGAGGAGATGATGGTGATATGATGATGATAAAGGTGTGATGGTGATATGATGGACACTAGAGAAAAACGTTTGCGCATGCGTGCCTTTTAGCACGCTTTCCAACAAAATAATAGAGTTTTAGTGAGAAAATAAATGCTTGTTTTCTCCGAGTATACAAAAAAATTCGTGGGTATACTTTTGTGAGACCAAGATAATGTGTTAATAAAGACAATATGAAAGAATTAGCCTTAAGTTTCAAGAACTGATCTTAAGTTTTGGCATTTTGTAAAGACTATTCTTCAGGCAAGTGTGAAAGTCAAATTTGAATATTTTTACAATAGCACGAAGACGCTTTCGACTAATTTGCATACGGACTTAGAGCATGCGCAGACGTTTTTCACGCGTGTCGATATGATGATGATGATGAGGAGATGATGGTGATACGGCTGCTGCTTATACTGATGATAATAAGTTCATCCAGTTGGTTCGCACCTTTATGTAAGGACAAATATTTTGTAATTTAATTATGTATTTCTAAGGTGCAATTAAAATTTTCAATTGTCAATGATGTTCGTTCGTTGATAATGATGCTATTGAAAATGATAGCGATAATCGATAATCATAATGATGTTAGTGATGGTGATACTGGTGATGATGAGGAGATGATGGTGATACGGCTGTTGCTTATACTGATGATCATAATGATGTTCGTTGATAATGATGTTAGTGATGGTGATGCTGCTGCTGATGACAATGGTGGTACGTGCTGATATAAACGAAGAGGCTATCATCATGCTGGGTGACAATAGTGTAATAAGCATTTTCATCATCTTTGTAACACCCTATAAGATCTCACTCTCCTCCCTTGTATCCCTTGAGGACCCCTCTGTAAATTATCCCCCCCCCCAGTGAAGTTGGTATTCTCATTAAAGATTATTTATTATTATTATTATTTATTATTATTATTATTATTATTTATTATTATTATTATTATAATTATTATTAAAAAATATAAATAAATAAATAAATAAAATTTATTATTATTATCCTCAGTTCCAATAAGTATACCATGGCCCCCAGCGTCAGCTCAATGTCCCAGTACAGCGTGAGGAAGCTAGGCGTTGGTAAAAAGTTGCTGGAGTTTTACCGAGCACCCATCACCAAATTTTGGGCCAACGTGGTAAGCTGTGATATTGAAACATTCAATTTTTATTGAGCTCTGAAACGTACCACCTCTGGGCTGATCTAAGTCAGGGTATGGCTAACTCACAAATCGAACCCTGAAACAACCTCTGGGCTGATCTAAGTCGGGGTATGGCTAACTCACAAATCGAACCCTGAAACAACCTCTGGGCTGATCTAAGTCAGGGCATGGCTAACTCACAGATCGAACCCTGAAACAACCTCTGGGCTGATCTAAGTCAGGGTATGGCAAACTCACAGATCGAACCCTGAAACAACCTCTGGGCTGATCTAAGTCAGGGCATGGCTAACTCACAGATCCAACCCTGAAACAACCTCTGGGCTGATCTAAGTCAGGGCATGGCTTACTCACAAATCGAATCCTGAAACAACCTCTGGGCTGATCTAAGCCAGGGCATGGCTAACTCACAGATCAAACCCTGAAACAATCTCTTGGCTGATCTAAGTCAGGGCATGGCTAACTCACAGATCAAACCCTGAAACAATCTCTTGGCTGATCTAAGTCAGGGAATGGCTAACTCACAGATCAAACCCTGAAACAACCTCTGGGCTGATCTAAGTCAGGGCATGGCTAACTCACAGATCAGTTCCAGTCTTCCACATTAGTGACATTATTTTGTGTCTATTTTTCTAGCTAGCGTACATGATGTTTCTGATGTTGTTCAGTTATGTCATCTTGGTGAATGAGAGTGATTCTTCACTGATTGCAGAGATTGTACTCATAGTGTTTGTCTGTTCTCTCTGCACGGAAGAGTTAAGACAGGTATGATCATCTCATTACCTAAACAAAACAAAAAAAGAATTTCAATCCGCTGAGAGTTGGAACCTATTGTTTTGTCCTTCAAATTGAACAGTATTCTGACGTGCTGCAAGGCGTCTCTTCAAGGAGGAATGCTGTGTTGGAAGGGCACCCATACGAGAAAAATGTCAGCCCTCATCCCCCGAGGGGCACAAAATCGACCCCCCTGCACCCTTCCCCCGGATCCGTCCCTGGAGCCAAAGCACGAAAAACGTGCCATGTCTAAACTGTAAAGCATTCTAACAAGGAATATATAACTGATTTGTAAATTCTCCTGCTTTCCAGATTATTCAGTCAGACGCGTCTGGAACAGAAAGCAGACTCGGAGCCTGGGCGTCAAGTAAATGGAATATCTGTGACGGGATCGCTGTGTTGCTCTTCTTCGTGGGCATGGGACTGAGGTTCCACTCCTCCACTGCTCACATAGGTCACGTGATCTACAGCCTCGACATCATGTTGTGGATCATTCGCCTATTGGATATATTTTCAGTCAGCAAGCATCTCGGTCCATACGTGGTGATGATTGGTCGAATGACCATCGATATGTTGTATTTCTTGGTAATCATGGTGGTGTTCTTGCTGGCGTATGGCGTCGCTCAACAAGCCATATTGTTTCCAAAGCAGAAAGCAACTTGGAATATATTCTCTATGATTTTATTCAGGCCGTATTTCCAGACGTACGGCGAGCTGTTTATCACTGATCCTTTGCAACGTAAGCACACGTTTAACGTTACCAACATATAACAAACCAGAACATTTCCACCTCCAAAAACTCCTAGATCCGCTCGCGTGTAAACCAACTTATGGTGCCTGGAAGCACAGGTGACGTAGGGGTAAGAGAGCTCGCCTCTCACTAACGCGACCCGGGTTCGAGTCCCGCCGGGCACGGTGTCGTAAGTGAGTAGACTTGCTTGATGGTTCTCTCCTGTGCTTCGAGGGTTTTTCTGGGTTCTCCGGATATATATATATTTGCACAAAAATGAACTTCTAAATTCCAAATGGAATGCAGTGAAAGAAGAGCCACCCTGTGGAATCCACTATTACTCCCCCACCCCCAGTGCAGCTCACTTTGTTTCGAAACCTTCGAGGTCACTTCCGGTTAGTAACAAGACTTTAAAAAATTGGGTCTTTCGTTAATCTTCTCCAAGAACCGATTGCAACTAACAATTAAAAAACGCCTCCATCTGAGTTTTGTCTTGCGTGCATTTCCCTCTGCAGTTGATAATACAACCACAGAGTTCAGTACACCAAGATACAATGCATACAGTGGAACCATCTCGACACTCATCTTGGCCTTCTATCTCCTGGTGGCAAACATCCTCCTACTCAATCTTTTGATTGCTATTTTCAAGTTAGTATATTCATCCTTTTCCTTTTAAAGCTAGAGCCTCACGCGTTTGCCAAAAAATGGCGGGAAAACTACAATGTTTTAGCTCAAACCCCCAAATAAGGAAACCTGAACGAAAACGTAACTACGTCACTTCCGACGCGTTTGCCAAAAAATTAGTTATAGCTCAACCTCCTCCAATAAGAAAACTCGAACGGAATATTATTTACGTCACTTCCGACGCGTCTACCCCAAAAAGGGCGGCAAAATTAAATATCTTGACTACCCCTGGTTTCCAAAATGAATTATTTTTCTTTCATCATAGCAACACATTCTCTGAAGTCCAAGCCAATTCGAATCAAATCTGGAAATTCCAGCGGTATGGACTGATCATGGAGTATGCGAAGAGACCAGTGCTTGTACCACCACTCATCATATTGAATCACGTGATCGAGTTGGTCATTTGTTTTTGGAACTGGATTTGCTGCTGTGGAAAGAACGCTGACCAAAATGAATATCAGTCTGATAATAGACTAAGTAAGTTTTTACGTTTTTTAAGAGAATTAGTTGACGTGAAATTCGTTCCTCCAAAATTATAATCAACGGAGACCGTTACCAAAGTCGCACGGCTGCTCCACGCGTTTTTTCAAACCAACTGTTTATTTAAAAAAAAATCTTGGATGAAACATTTTCTTCTATTTTATAACTTTTTTGTTCAAATCATCCAACATGGCGACTCTAACCACACATGCACAAGGATAAAAGACATGGCCGCCATTCTGGTTGACATAACAAAAGAAACCAATACGTAATCTTTTGTTCAATTCAACAAACATGACGTCTAATGTACTCTATTTATCAACAGAGTTGTTCCTGGAGAAGCGTGAGCTTGAAGAGTTGCTGATGTTCGAAGAGCATTGCTTGTTTTCCTACTTGTACAACAGGGACACGCTTTTCAACGCCACTGCCGAGGAGCGAGTCAAAGTCATCGGAAACAGGTACCTTGCGGTTTCGATAATAGACCCATTAGAGACGATTTGGTATACATACTCATACTAGTTTAGACAGCGCTCGACCTCTATGGCAATTAGATTCGACGCGCGGCAAAAGTTCAACGTCTGAACTGTAAATAAGAAACAATAAACAGTTTTCAGTTTGGGATACTCTAAACACGAAAGAAAGCAGGAAAAATTAAGACGACGCAAAAATCTCTTTTGTAAAATAACAAGGGCACAGACTAACAAAAAATACTGATTTCTTTTTGGGATGAAAGAGCAAATTTAGAGCGCGCGGAATTTAAAATACCATATGCCCTCCATTATCCAACAAGTTTCTCTACCTCCAAAAATTGATACCTAATTTTCTGCACGTTTAGGATCGAGTCGATCACCACTCAGCTCGAAGAAATGGCGAAAGAGTCTTTCACGCGTGACAAGGCGCAAAACAAGACCATAACAACGATGAATGGAAGGGTCAAACAACTGGAGAGAAACACCAAAGCTATGATCCACATGTTGTCTACCCGATATGGGATGAGTCCCACGAGGTACGGGACTGAATTTGAGTCCGAGGATGAAGAACCGGATGAGCCTGGACGTGGAATGAGGAAAGGTAACGTGAGAAAACCTTCATCTGTATAGGCGAATATTTTTTGTAGGGAGGTTCTCGGTTGTCTCATTTCGCGGAAAACGGCCACAGGTCAGCATAGACTAGAGTAAAATTCGTATGACTATGAAAAAGCATGGTGCACGGCACGGTCACGGTACGGACGACATCCTTTTGAACCAATCACAGAGCGCGAGACACCTTAAAATATTGAGCAGATTTCGTATGTGTGTGAAAAGTCACGGCACTCGGCACGGTTACGGCGCAGCGTGGACACTTCACCAAACCGCACTGAAACGGTCATGGCAAGGCGCGGTCCTTGTTGCTCCATAACGGAGCGCCCGTCTGTATCGGTTAATTCTATATTCATGTGAAATTTGGCCTAAAGTTTTTTCCTTGCAAAACAAGGAAGTTTTTGCTCGCACACTTGACTTATTTTCCAGTTATAAGTTTGATGCGCAATCAATCTTTTTCCTCAAATAGACTTAATTACCAAGATACGGGTTGGTAAAACACTTAACTATCATCATTAAGTTTCATAATATTCAAAATTATGGCGTTTTATCATATAGATTAGTTGAGCCACCAGCCATTCATTTTTCATTCTTATATTGATTTTAATGTTTTAGAAAAGTCCTCCAGTTCAGGGTTGCTCAGTCACTTCAAGTCTGTTGCCAGAAGTCCACACCTGCGCCAGGCCGGCAAACAGGTATCTCACGCAGTCAAGGCTTTCAAAGATGACAGTCCTTCACCACCGTGTCTGAAAAGACGGCGCGGAAGCGGGGAATCTCCCGCTACTTCTCCTGATGCAGAAGAAGAGGAAGTGCCCAAGACGTCCAAAGGTACGTTCACACAGTGCGCAACATGAAACGTACGCGTTTTTATGTAGACGCAATTATATACACGGAGCAATTTTCTCTGCAACTTGTCTTGCAACGGCATTGCGACACAAGTTGCATGGAGCATTGCGGAGTGTAATTTGTGCAATTTGAAAAATATTGCGAGACAAGTTGCAGCAATCGTTGCGAAAAGTAGAATTTGTTTCTACTTTTGGCAACAATTGCGTCTCCGTAGCACCGTCTATACCCTCTTGCAACTTGTGCCAAAACGCCGTTGCGAGACAAGTTGCAGAGAAAAAAGCTCCGTGTAATCGCGCCTTTGTAAGTCGTAGGTATTATGGTAGGACAGAAAGGATAAACACAAGTTGTAGCGATGAAAGAAAAGAAAACGCCCACGTGTGCTGTGTGCTCTCATAAACAACGCATCTTGACCAATCAGAAGCGAGAATCATGCAAGCTAATTTATAAACGAATGACTCAAAAAGGATCGATGCGCGCGCACCCAGGCTCTAATTTTCGCACTTCAAAAAGCCTGTATTTGCGCAAATGGAAATGGCACATCAAATAATGTTTAGAAGCTTTACATCTTTCTTTCAGCAAGAGGTCTCTTCTCAGATTTGGTATCCAGGCATTCTAAACGAGCACGTGACGACCTGGAGGGCATGCCGACGGTTCACATGAAGGCAAGGCGTACCCCTTACCCTATGAGCAATATTGAACGTTACCCATTACTAGACAACCAAGTTGACTGGAAGGTATTACAACCGGAATGAATTCTTTTTATTTGATTAGTACTGAATGATAAAGGGAGGTTCAAGAAGCTGGATGTGTGGGTGATGGTGGGGTGGTGGATTTAGGGGGTGACACAGGGTACCCGTGAATGAAAAAGGAAGAATTTGAGAAGAAATCGAGCCAAAAATGGTCCATTTATGAATGAGATACTCTTTGATTAAAAGTATTTTGATAATAAGTGGATAATAAACTTAAACAATTCTGTGTTGGATAGGCAATGGTCTTAGGGTATGATCCTCCAAAATATACAGCTGACACCATACTAGGCAGTAGTGCAGATCCAGATCTACAAAGGTAAATATGAATTATATTCTATATATAATGACTCAGTGTTTGATAAACATAATATGTATATGATTGAATGAAATGTGTATATGATCATACCATAATGTGAAATGGACTCAGAAAAATATTCTGAACCCCAGATGGGAATCGAACCCACGACCCTCTGAACCCACGAGCGTCCGACTAGTATACAGAGGGTCGTGGGTTCAATTCCCATCTGGGGTTCAGAATATTTTTCTGAGTCCATCTCAAATTATGGTACAATTACGATCATATACATATTTGACTCAGTGTTTGTTGTTAGTTTTTGGAGCAGAATAAGCAGCTAACTTTTGTGTTTTTCTCTAGCTAAATCAGTACATATGCATATTGATACATATTGGTTCTCAGTTAGAGGGGTGTGGTTCCATTTTCCTCCACATAGAGTCACCTGTAAAACCCTAGGTGTATATTAATGAATGATGTAATTATTGATATTATTATCATCATGTTTTTAGGGGCGGATTTAGGGGAGGGGCACAGGGGGTGTTCACCCTCCTCCCCTGGAAGAGAGTTTCTTGATGTGCTGACTCATCAGTTTGTCATGATCATAAATGGTGAACCCCCTCCTAAAAAAATCCTGGATCTGCATGCCCTTATGCTAAATTTGTTCATTGTTTCTCAATGTATTCAGTGTATCTACTCCAGATGTCAAGCCATCTTTCAATGCAGTTGATGGCGATATCAACAGACAAAGCTACACTGGACATTATGACATCATCCAAGGGTTACCAAGGTAACATCAACCTTCATGGCCCCAATTAATGCGTCATACCAAAGCATATCTTATTTGTCAATTCCACTTGCAGGAATCCAATAGGAAGAACTGGACTTGCTGGCCGAGGGTTGCTAGAACACTGGGGACCAAACCACACCCATTGCCACATCGTAACCAGGTACGTCAACCAGGATATGGAGCTAAAAGGATGCAATATTTTGGATTCAAGCCCCAATCTCAAAATTTTCAGGGGGTGGGGCTGGCATTGACCCACTCCCTCTTGATTAGCCCCTCCCCCCCCCCCCCCCATTCAAAACTAAGATCCATGGTTTCCCTATGAAAATAAGATAGTTGTTTTCTCCAGGTGGCGTAGATTGGTTGATGGTAGCATTGAAAGGAGAGAGAAACACCCTGTGCTTGAGTTCATTATCGTCAAGTCACATGACAGCCAGGAATGGAAGTTGCCTGAGGTGAGATTCTAGAGTGACACAATAATTGGTCTTGATGGTGTATTTTGTCACAGGCAAAGTCAAATAAACAAACAAACAAACAAACAAACAAACAAACAAACAAACAAACAAACAAACAAACAAACAAACAAACAAACAAACAAACAAATAAACAAATAAACAAACACAAAAAACAAATAAATAGATAGATAGATAAGCAAATAAATAAATAAACCCATGAGTTAAAAAAGTACAAAAAGCTGCCAAATTAGTATCATTTAAACAATAGAAAATAAAGTCAGTATTTTATTTCTTACCCAATTCCAAGGGTTGAACCATGGGGTGGATTGGGTGGCCACCCACCCCCTTTGGAGTTTAGCGGTATTGTGCAGACTTATATTGCTGACTTTCTATTTAAATTGTTGTAAAGCCCTTTGTGCATCTTATGTAAAAGTGCTATAAATTATTATTATTATTATTATTATTAACAGCCATTCCCTTGAATCATTCCACTACTGAATTTGTTTTATTTGTTAGAACAAATTGACAATAGACAAGAGCTCCACAAAAACCTTGGTTAATGAACTATGTGAAAACATCTTGTTGACCATGGAGGGGTCTTCTGACATAACAAGACATGAAAAGAAGGCTCAGCTTGATAAACTGTTTCAAGAATCTGGAATGGAGGTAAATTTATAACCACATATATCGGTATTTTGATTATACCTACATATGAGTGTTTTGTAATGTAGTAAATGGTAAGATTCCCTCAGTAGGGATGCTTTCATAATGTATGGCAGAGGGGGGGGGCAGGTGAAATTAAGGGGGATCTGAAATTTTTTTATCATTAACATGGGGGGGGGGGGGGGGAGGTGAATGTCCAAGCAGGGGATGTGCTTCAAATTAATCATATTTTTGTTTCAATCTAAGGTTTTTCATGGTTATGTTGATGATGAGAGGAACACTGACAATGCATGGGTGGAAACCATGGTAACAAATTATCATGATGAAACAGGAGAAATCCTGGGAGGTCTTCAATTTATGGTAAGTAGTATACAGCATTAAACACATACACCCTTCATCAAATGTACGCCAGTTGCACAAGTCCCAACTTTTTTTACCATATTTACTGTAAAACAAACTTATTTAGTAGGCACCTCTGATAAGCAAGACTGCAGATCGACAACACCCCCGAAGATGTCTGCTTAATAGATGGGGATTCTATAATAATTCAGCCTCCAGGGTGGTCTTACATAATGCTTGTAACATTATCTTGGGGATCAATGCTGTGATTGAATCAATGCACAGAAAAAATTAATAATACATTGACTTTTTTTAAATATCTTGTAGATCAAAGAAGGCAAGCAAAACATGGCTTGGCTGGTGGCCAGTTGTCAGTTGAATTTACCAGAAAATCAAGTCCTATTTTTGAGGAGAGTTGCTAAACTACACAAGGCTTTTTTCTAGCTTTACATTAAAAAATAAAATCAAAGGAAATTTACTGCTTCTAGATTATCAAAAAGAGAATTCCAAAAATATGAGGTTCCTGAAAAAATCAGGACTGATCATGTTCAAATAAAATTGCAATCAACAAATAAAAAATCTGTACTATTATATATTATAATTATGTATGCACCTTAAACAGATCAATATGTACACCGAGGTACTGTATAAGGTATATAACCACCTTATATGATCATTGGGGAAGTTTATAATTAAGCATGGGGTTGATAACTAGATATAACTGGATAAGTATGCACCGTTGGATGAATATGAAGGATAAAGATGGCTGCCAGTGAACAAAAGAAACTGACTACATGATGATATAAGTGATGTTGACAATTTGTTTTATCCAGGGATGTGGGAGTGTAGTTTTCAGTGTGTGTCTTTGTCTACTTCCCACAGGGATTTCATTGGGTGGATGGTTTACCTAATATAGGCGGCTGTATCAATTAAGGAACGGTTCATGATATGGAAACCTATTGTATTTTTTGTTAGCTTTGCTCTATTGTATATGTGACCATAATGTCTGGTACAGAAAAGAGATGCCGAAGGGGTCATACAATAGACCTCTTTACCTTTGTATGCAAATTGCCCATTTCAGACCACATGTCATTCCCTTGAGAAATGTTCTTTTGTTAAAATATTTTCACATGAAAGAATCAACTCCCAAGAGTGGCATCACGTGGTCTGAAATGGGCACAACAAACAACGAAGGTAAAGAGGTCTATTGGGACATGGAATGGCAAAAGTAGATGGTTCAGATATGGAAAGTAGACAGCGGACTTCACCGGATGCCAGCTTCTTATGTAATCCCTGATTTCCCAGAATTCCTTTTGTGGATGGGCTATTGCTTACTATCAATCACGTGACTTTTCTGGATTTGACTGGGAGGCAACCAGCGATTCTTAAATCAATTCATGTCTAAATAACTCGTCAAAGTATTCTGACTATTCGTACAACATGAAACCAGAAAACAAGATACACAGACAATCTCCAACATTCTCCAAGCCGGTCAAAACGGAGATACTGCCAGAAGTGACGTCTATTGATAGTAAGCAACCTGACAAATATTTAGGGGTTATGTCACCCCCGCCCTACGCCAGTATTAATTGGTACAGATAATGATTGTTTATAAGGTTTTATTACCAAGTAATGATAATGACATTACACAGAGTTGGATAACTTTTTATACAAAATAATACAAGTGCAATACTCAGGAAAGTGGATGAAACCTTTTCCATCTTGATGTGAAAAGTCCCTCAACTCTCATTCTGTAGGAATGAAAAAACCTGTCATTAAATTACTGGGATATAAAAACTTGTATTTTACAATCATCACTCCTCATACAGGGGCTCTTCCATGAGGTTTGCTCAACATGCACTACCACTAAATAGCTGGGTTTCAATCAGCTGATAAAAGTCTTTGAATCTCATTATCTGCTCCAAATGGTGGTCAAACACTGACCACCATGTGCTGTCAACCAGAAAGAATTCTATTGAAAACTTGTGATTCAGTTGATGAACATTCTGCATGAGACAGAAAACCCAGTTATAGTCCCCTTCACAGTTGGCCTTTTTCATAGATTTTTCATGGAATTTTCATAAGTACTGTAAATCATGGTATTTTCAAGGCATTATTATGGTAAATTGGGACATGAAATTCCCATGAAGGTACATACCGGTAGTATCAATGGGCCATGAAAATGTTCAAACATTTATCTTTCATTTTTCAATGAGCAAAGAACAACTTACATTAATTAATGGGAAGAAATTGGAAAACATTAGATCAAAGCTGACTTGATCCATGTTATATCCCTTAGTGATTTTGTATTTACTGCTATTTTCATAAACATGTGAACTTGGACGCTGAAATTTGGTTTTTGGCTTCCGTCAATCAAAACTAATAAGTCAGTACCTTTCATATTTTTGACTGGCGGCAGTGAAAAACCAAATTCCAACGGGAAACTTGCAACTACGGAGTTCGCACGTTTATGAAAATAGCAGTATATGACAGGAAAAAAAACTTACTTCCTGTTCAGTTTGAGATTCATATGTCGAGAGCTGAAAACCAAAGAAAAACAGTTACATTTTGCATAGTTATTTCAAATTATTAACTGTAACTAAAGCCTGGTTTTCACTAGTGATGCAAGCACAAGTCGCAAGCAAAAATTTCATTTTCAAAATTTTTGTTCCTTGTGCTTGTGTCACAGTTAAAACAAGGCTTTAAGATAGTACAAGGCACAAATTTAACGCTCGCAAACTCGCAAAATGCGAATGAAATTTTGTGTTTAGCCAGTAAGAAAAAATTTAACAAGCTAAGTTTTGTGACTATGACCATAGTCCAGAAATTGAAGGACTGAAAAGTTTATAAGGTTTTGCTAGTGGGTTTAAAACTTAATTTCGTGCCCTGTAGTATATCTTTACAAAAACCATAAAAAATAATGTACCTTTTGCTTGAGTTCAGCATTTTCTGCCGAGAGTTGTTCCACTGTCTGTCTCAGATCTGATACCTCTAGTTTTAATGCCTCAACATCAGCAGTCTCTGGTCCCCCAGCATGAAGATGCATTTGAAGAAAACTTTCATATGTCAAGGAATGTTTTCTATCCTATTTGAAATTCTTAGGAGTGGGGAGGGTTTTAGGAGGGTATATTGTGTAGTTCTAGAAAATATCCATACCTCTCCCACAGAGGTGGATTGGTATTTCCAAGGGGTGGGGAGGGTCCGAGGAGGGTATAAGGTTCAAAGGTTCAAAGGTATATATTGTGTCGATCTACAAGATAAATGTCCACATTCCTACCAGATATCTCATCTTTGCTCACATTACATATGAAAACGCATAGATACTGAAAATTTACTTATCTATACAGAAGTAACCTAAAGATATTTGTAAATTTTATCGTCTTCAGAAATTTCATGATAAATTTTAGGTTTTCAAAGGATACTCCAAAGCATTGGAAGGCTTTTCAGGTTCTTCGTAGAGGTTCACCAAAACTGAGAGAAAAAGAATAAATTACCTCATGAAGATAACAGAGAAACGATATTTTGAGTCTAGAATACCTTACCTTTCGTTAAAGCATCGAGAACTCCCGCCT
>OZ025223.1:2381624-2456624 GCA_964019055.1 Anthopleura xanthogrammica | reverse complement strand
GTGGTGAAGTAAATCAGTGAGAATAGAAACAAAATTCAATGTCATAGTCAACCAATCAAATATAAGAATTCTGAAAAAAATTGTTTAAATAAGAACCACATCTTCGATATCCCTCCCTACTTCAAAATAAGATAATTTATAATGTCAGACTTGGGCTTATTATAGCTTCGTCTCCAGGCTTCTCTCTTTGCTTTGGGGGTTCTCTCCCCAACCCCCTCTCCCTCCTATATTCAAGCATTACTGGAAATAGAACTCATTAGCTTGGGTGTTTGTCTTGCTCATTCAGACCATGTGTCATTCCTTTGAGAATACGATTCTTTGTTTTATTTGCATCCAAACAAAGAAATGATACTCAAGGGAATAACACAGGGTGTGAAATGGGCAAAACATTGCACCCAAGCTAAAGAGGTCTATTGTAGTAATGTGAATAGTAATTAAGTCTGATATAAGTCTTTATACAGTACTGGATGAGTTTTTAACCCTTCAAAAAGTTGTACAATTAGGCGTTTCATTTCGCTTAGGCATTCAAATTTGGTGCAGTTCCGTGTAACTGTAAAAGGCCAGCCTCATTTGATTTTTCTTAGAGGATGGTAAGATCTGAAACTCTGCGCTTGTATATCAATTATTCATACTTAAGACACGAAGAGGTGTGGTCAGCATTGCTAGGGGGAGGGGAGGGTCTTATCTGACCCGAAGAGCTAGGGGATGCAAAAACTAGTCAAGGGTGTGATTGTAAACCCCTGCTACCCATAAAATGGGTGTGGTCAGGTTTTCTAAGTCAGAGTCCAAAGTCCAATCTCCCCAAGTTGGTTTTGGGTACTAATGGTTTTTTCTTGTGATGCACAAGTTATAGTCTGATGCTATAGATCCTCTCTTCTCACCTTTCATTGTTTTGCCCCTACAAATTATTGAAATTACATTATTTAGCAACAAAACAGATCACTATTTTTTCCCCACTTAATTTAGAACAAGGTGAATATTTCTACTTCCTTAGGCTATTTCCATATATATTTCATATTTTGTATATATTATTGTAATGTCTGGGGATGGGCAAAGCTTTAGCTTTAAGGGACCATTTTGTTTGAGTAAAAAATTAATACAGAACAGTCCCTCAAGCCTGGTTCTCACTAGAGATTACAAGCCAATGCAAGCATGAGACGAGGTGGGCCAATGCAAGAAAAACAAAGAAAACATCTTTGGTTCTCTTGCAATTGTGTTGCTTCTTTTCATAGTGAGAACATGCACTAGCTTGGAGTTGCGTCTGCTTGCGTCACTAGTGCGAACCAGGCTCACGATGGAAAACTGTTACCTGATTGGGAACATGCATTAAGAGGTCACGTGATCCCATCGCTTGCCAGCCAACACATTTCCATGTTGTGCCTTATAAAGAACTTTATTTTATATTTAAACATGATTTTCTGTGTCACATTTTATGAGCTGAAACTTTGCCTTCTCTCTAATATCAAGGTACTTTTTTCATTTCTGGGGTTCATTTTGACCCAACTGTTTGGGTGATGTGACCTCTTAATAAAAGTTCCCAAATTATACTCCTTTTTACAGTTCTGTTCAGTGACCATGAATGATAGTTCCAAGTCGAGGTTGGAGTTGCTGCACATAGCAAAACTATAGTTTATCCAGACTTGTTCAAAGTTGACCTCTCTGAGACTCACAGTGTCGTGATTAAAGCAAGTGGGAAAAAAGCAAACATCAAAGTTTCGAGACGTCAACTTGTTCCTCTTGCAGGATTTTTATTTGAGTTTCGCACCAATAATGGCATGTATTTCTATAGCACTCACTAAATTTTCATATGATAAAAAGTGTGGGCATGATTCAGCGACCCGTTTTAGGCCATTAAAATTATTGGGAAACAAATGGAAAAAGTCTATAGTTTATCATGCACGGCAACTCCAACCTTTACTTGGAACTATTAGTCATGGTCACTGGACGGAACTGTAAACAGCAGTATTGTGTCAATAATATAAGATGCTGGTTTATGAGAAGAACCAAGACCAAGAACTGTTTCTGACCAAATCATCAAAACTTTTAAGTTAAAACATTTTATTTTGTAATTACTTTATAATTGATATCTTGGTACTCACTAGTGATAAAAGGTCTTTTTGATAAAAACAATTTATGTATTTGTTTTAGCTCATTCGTAAGTAATAACGTAAAAATTACAAGTGAGAAATAAAAAGATATTAACATGGAAAAGTTTGTAAAGCTTCATAATCCATCTCGTTGTTGGACAAAAATAAACATGCCACAGGGATCCCACAAGCAAGAAGGCTGTCCAAACACCCTGGGGGGTACTTCGGGTCGTTTCATACAGGGATGCTCCGCCCGGACTCTCGACCCCTTACCCTTTTCTATACCAAATTCCAGCGAAAAAGTACCCCTTTTTTATACCTTTTTGCTTGAAAAAGTACCCCTTTCATAAAGCTTTGAAGAAAATCTACCCCTTTTTATAACAAAACTCACAAATTTCCACCCTTTTGCTATACGTGCAGCCTGAAAAAAGTACCCCTTTCAGGTGGAGCATCCCAGTATAGTCCATTATAGGGAGCACCCCCACCCCCCCCCCCCCCCCCCCCCGGGCCAAACACCCCTAAAACTTGACAACTTTGAAGCATTGTCAAAGTTATAAATTTTCCTAGAGCTGACTAGTTTCTGCTCCGACTATTAAATTGCAGTTAATATGACGGCATTGGTATATCTGGGGTGTGGTCCTTGAGGAGTGAGAGCATCACAGCCTACAGAAAAGAAAAAAATCATTGATTGCCCTTGCAAAATTCAAAGAAATTCTGAACATTGTAAGTGCCCATAAATGCCATATAAGTATTTGAATCTCAGTGACTGCTTCAAATGGTGGTCTAACCATCTGCTGTCAGCCAGAAAGAACTACATTGAGGACTTGCAATAGGCGACTTGCACTAACAGGTCACGTGACCCTATCCCCTTAAGACAAGCAGCTGTGTCAAAATGAACAACAGAAATGAAAAGACCTGTTAGTGTTCATGTGACCTGTTAGTGCAAGTCGCCTATTCAGCTGATGAACATCCTGCAAGAGACAGGAAATGATATAGAACTCAATAGACTTCTTGCAATACTTCAATCTTACCATGACAGTCCACTTGCGATTCTCTGCTACCTGCCAGACAAGTGATTTATCAGAATAGAACACCTCTTCGTCCACTTCTTCTTTGTGCCGAGGAAGGCAGTGCAAGAAGCAGGCATCCTCCTTCGCCAGAGCCATCAACTAAAGACAAAAAATATCTGTCATGAATATAAACATTTCTTAAGGTCTGGAGGCTCCAGTTGGCTTCATAGACCACTTTCATAACTAGCGGAAAATGATTTTTTCAAGTAAACAAATATTTTAATGTTTTAGCACTGTCATATCAAAGAACCTCCTGAATTGGCATGTTTGGAAGGTTTTGATGCTCTGGCTAAAATTGCAATGAAGTTATGCTCAATGAAAAATGTAGAGATTTGTATGTAATTTTCTGTTGAGGCCTTTGTTGCCTCATTTTGGTGTTTTTCTGATTTTTCCAATTTTTCTAGCTTCTTGCAAATTTAATCGTTTTTTCTCAAACTTTCACAAGTTATTGGTATACAGAATGCCTATCCTATGATAGCTTTCTTTTTCTTAAAACATCAATTTTGAATATTATGATAATTAGTGGCGGACATTTATGAAAGTCGTCTATAGGCCTTAATTTTCTGAGTTAAATAACATGTTGCATTATGGTATAGCTTGGGTACAAGCAACAAGGCACAAGGAACCAAAAGGCATACCCAAGGTAGACCATAATGCACCACACTATTTTTAAAAAGTTCCATACTATTAACCAGCTCTGCCGTCCCTGGAGAAGTAATAGAGTGAAGGGATTTGCATGGGAATACAAAGGGATATGAGAAAAAAGAATGAGATGCAGAATACCTGCTTGTTGACTTGATAACCTTTAAATGCTTTCAACCTTTCAGCGGCTTCCTCTTCTTGTCCCATGCTGACCCACGTGTCAGTCACCACTACATCAGCATTGTTGCAAGCTTCACGAGGGTCATTTGTCATCTCGATAGTGGATCCATACTAAATCAAATCAATGCAAGTCAGTTCATACACAGCTTGATCTATAGCTAATATTGCTTTCATATTGAATAGGAAAGCATTGGTGGTGTAGCCTTGAGAGCACCTGCCTTACACCAAGACGATCTGGGTTCAAGTCCTGCCAGGCTCTGTGTCATATGTGAGTAGGGTTGTTTGTTGGTTCTCCCCTGTGCTTCGAGGGTTTTTCTCGGGTTCTCTGGTTTTTCCTCCCTTCACAAAAGTAAAGTTCTAAATTCTAACTCCTCTTACCTCAGCTGCAAACTCTAGTGCTGTCTTTGTAACAGTAGGATCAGGTTCATAGCCCTAAGAATTAATACCGTAAGGTATTTTAGCAAGGTATTATGAGCTAACTCTACTTTTCGACCGTTGCTCCCTTCAACTCAGTCTTCCAACTGGTAAAAACCCAACCATAGATACTAGAGTGTGTACTTCCCCATGTACATTCTCACACTCCCAGTGTACCTTTATGTACTCTAGCAATTTCATATTTGATTAACGGTATGACAGGGCATGTGGAGAGGCATGGGGGCTATAGCCACACCACTTTTACCCTTTTCCCATACGAGTCTCTTATATTTTCCAATCTTAGCCACCCACTTTTTAGGGTGCTCTGCGGTCCTTGTATGACTGTCGTCTCAATCAGCATGGAGCATCTGTTTCCTTTTAGATATAATAACCTAATGCCATTGTTGTCCCTAACAAATTTGCATTTTTAAAAGCAAAACTTATGTCTATTTATAAACCTTTTTGTTTCTTGCTCAAGTGATAAACGCAGTAATATGAAACATTTTGCATAAGAAAGATACCTTTGGTGTTGCAATCTGAAGATTGATTCCTAATTTTGGAAATCCCATCATGATTGAGTGTAAGATATTGTTCCCATCACCAACCCAGGCCACGTTACGCTTGTACACTGAGCCAAAGTATTCCTGTAGTGTCTGTAAATCAGCTAGTATCTGTAGGGGGTGGTACATATCTGACAGACCACTAAAATAATAAGGATTGGTTTGGTGAGATATACTCATTGGCATCATCATCACCATCTTCATCATCAGCATCAGCATCAGCATCATCAACATCAACTGCATTGATCAGCATCAACAGCAGTCACATCATCCTCAACAGCAACAGTAGCAGCATCATCACCATCAGTAGCATCATCACCAGTATCATCACCATCATCATCACCATCAGCAGTAGCAACAGCAGCATCATCAACAGCAGCAGCATCACCATCGGCAGCATCATCATCATATATAGCATTATCACAATCATCATCATCACCGTCATCACTGTTAGCAGAAGCATCATCATCACCAGCATCAGCATCATTATCATCATCATCACCACCACCATCATCATCACCACCACCATCATCATCACCACCATCAACATCACCATCATCATCATCATCATCATCATCATCTTCATCACCACAATCATCATCATAATTGTCAACATTACAAGTATAGATCATCATACATTTCTTCCTACAATCCATTAAACCTGATGTTACAATGAAGCAAATACCTTATGACTGGCACACTGGAGACACTTGCTAAGGTATCAAGGTCTTCTTGTCCATGCACTCTAGCCAGAATGAGGTCACAAAAACCTGACAGGACTCTACGAAAAACAGGGAGTAAAATATCTCACAAAAATGAAAAAAAGCAGTTCTTCCTTTTTTCTTTCTTGCCTTCACTCCTCTCATCCTTTCTCATCCTCCCTTCATTCTTCCCTTCATTTTTCTTTCTTCCCTTCACTTCTCCCCTCCTTTCCCATTAATCTTCTCTTCTTTTCCTTCCTTTCTCTTGTCTTTATTCCCTTTCCTCCCAAGCAGTGGTAACACTGTAGTTCCTTACTTTGCTGTGTCGTGTATACATTCATTCACTCCAAGATGAATATCATTATCAGTAAGAAAAAGTGGATGAGCTCCAAGCAATGCCAGGGCTATGGAAAGATAGAAAACATGAACTATATCAATAGATATCCTTTCTGGGTCCTAGTGGAAATGTTACCAGCCAAATGGCAAGTGTTCCATAGAAATGTAGTCTGATAAATGGCATTTGCCTATTATTGAAGACTGGTAATGAGATTCATTCTGCTGCTGATTGATTCAGGGATGGCGGAGCACACTTAAGATTAAGTGGGGGTGAATAATCTCTGGTTGATAGCCCATGATGGGCAGTGTTTGCCTGTCTGAATCACAGTTTTCTATCCACACTTACCTGTTTCTGAAGATATCCTAGTTCTTGTGCTGCGCTTTTGGAAAATCAAAGCTGCTGACTTTCCAGCCAGTGGTTTGAAATTCTATAGAAAAAGGTTAAATCCACCATATTAAAAATGAGGTCCTTTCTGTGTTTACCATTGATCTGTTAGTGCAGGGATGGCAGAACCCTTGGAGCCAAGGCATGGGTTGCATGCAGAGCACCCTAAAAAGTGGTTGGGCTAAGATTGGAAAATTTAACAGACTACCGGTAGTATGGGAAAAGGGAAAAAGTGGTAGGGCTATAGCACTAACCAGCCCCTCCCCCTCTGTGGTCCATGTATGGAGCAGGGATCAATCCATACCTCCTCTCCTAGATATGACTTTTCCTTGAACCTTGACTTCATATCAGCAGCAACCCAAAGTAGATATCGAATCTCATCACTTGAAAAATCCTTGAGAGTTAGAAAATTCCTTCCTTTGACCGATGGGAATGGGTGATCATCATGTCTAGAATCCAAACTATGCATTATTAGAAATCGCAATTCTTCACTTGCACATTGTATTGTTATTTTGATGCGATAATAATGTGTAAAAATTATCACTATTCTTCTGGTAACTGCAGAGTCAGCTCTAACCGTTTGTAAACACAAGACGTGGCAAAATAAAACAATTTATCAAAAATCTTGTGATTTAACCTTACAATAATGTTTCAAAACCAGGTTAATAACTTACTGATGACCAGAAAATCCCTTTAAAAGAATAAAGAATACTACATAGACGAATAAAGTCGAAATATGTACACAAATAGCTAGGAGAGCCCTAGACTAAAGATGACACACAAAGCAAGCTTGATTGAAAAATAATAAAAAAATAACAAGACCTACCCTTTGCTACAGATCTTTCTTCGCGTAATTACAGCTGTAGTGACCCTTAGGGGACTTAAATTTGCAGAAAGGAGCTTTGAAGAACGTTGAAAGGTTTTGAAGACCCTTGTGGAAGCCATTTTGATTATCTATTAGAGTCACGCAAGGTTACACGACGACTCTCCGAACGCGTTACGAACTTGATTTGAAAGGTTCCGCCGCACCATCATCTCGTGAACCATTTGTACTATCTATTAAAAAAATTTACGAACAGCTTAATTTTCCCTTTTTTTCAGATTTTTTTGATTTTTTTGATTTTTTTTTCTTCAGGTCATTTTTTTCTGCGGGTTTCTGATGGCGGTGATCTCTTTTCCCTACGAAAGGCGCCTTCTTCGATGAATCCAAGCTTTCCTTTTATTTTAGTTGATAGTCTGTCATTTATAATATTTCCTTGGTGACTCATTCCTATTTTACTTTTTTCCTTCTTTTCTTTTCTAGTCTTTTCTTTCTTTCGTTTTTCTTTTCATTTTGATGAGCCAGCGATTATTTCAGCGGACAACCCCATTAAATCATTAAAAAATCTTTCAAACAAAGATGGCGTCGGACGACGAGGATATCCCAGGTTTGTTTATTTTACCAAAATCACACCTTTCTTTACCTTATTTTCCCACCAGATTCACCCAAGCCAAGTTCTAGTAATATCTCTACATATTCGCTTCAATAAATCTCAAGAATAAGCGTTTTTTTATTATTATTCGCCTTCAGAAACGGGTGCCGTTTTTACGTTTGGGAAAACTAGATTTGCAGACAACTTGGCCAGCAAATTTTGGATTCGTGATGATCCTGTAGTCCAGGTAGCTTGTGGAGACGAGCATTCAGCCATTATTACAGGTGTGTTGAACATATTTTCATTGATGTAGCGGTTTCTAAACTCGAATAAAGGCTTCAAAATAGCTACGCTTGACCTCGAATAAGGGAATTAGCGCTTGACTTCGCCTTCCTCTGAACTTCACCTCAAATCTCTTGCCACTTTTTTTTGACAGCGAAAGGTAAACTCTACACATTTGGCTCCAACGACTGGGGACAACTAGGTCATGGGAATACAAAACCGTACAATAAACCAAGCGTTGTGAAAAGTAAGTTTAAAATTTCGAAAAACTTTGAGGAACTTTGTCCTGAAGGTGAGCTACCTTGTGTTAGTTGTTGCTTGGAAACCAAAACAGGTCCCACGTTCAACTCATGAAGATCGTTTTAAATCTTAATTTTAAAATCGCTTGTGGTTTTACGCTAACTAGATGTACCTTGAACAAAATAATCAATAAAATTTGATCCAAATTTAGTGATAATTCTATAGAAAACTTTGAATTTACAGCCAGGTTTGTCTATGAACTCTTGAATGCATCTCCCAATAAACATTGTTTATGAATCTCTCTACGCTTTTTAGGATTTGTACATTGAGTTGTTAGTCGAATTTTGTACCATTCTAACAGCAAAAAAAATATCGGGTTTTTTCCACAGAGACTCAAATATTTTAATACTATGAAATTTTATGATTTTTTGTCAACTAAATTTTATAATTTTAGCACGTATAAATTCTATTTTTTTTGTTGTTTTTGTTAGATTATTCAATGAAGAGTTTTAAATTCAAATTTCAATGTTATCAAACCCAATGCTATCAGAGCATGGCTAACTCACAGATTAAACCCTGAAATAACCTCTGGACTGATTTAAAGTCAGGGTACGACTAACTCATAAACAAATCCTGAAACAACCTCTGGATTGATTTAAAGTCAGGGTACAGCTAACTCACAGATGAAACCCTGAATCAACCTCTGGGCTGATTTAAAGTCAGGGCACAGCTAACTCACAGGTCAAATTGGAACCTAACATTTTGGCCAGATTTTGCAGAGGGAGGAAAACAGGAGAGATCAGATTAAAACCTTCAAATAAGTATATTTAAACAGGAAATTAAAATTGAATGACTTGACAATATGAGACACTGGAACATCTGGTATAATGGCTAGAGTGTAATCCCATGCATTATATATTACAATTACCATTTTAAATGGATTTCAAAGCCACTATTCACGAGCTGACTGTTTTCAACTTTTATTGGTATAATTTCAAAGTCTGCACTATGTTTTATTTTTGTTTTGTGTTTCCTTGAATAGTCATATATTCGGATTGGGTAAGTTGATTTTTCCAATTCTAAATCCCTTAGATTAAGACTAGTTGTTAGGGTAACTTTCATATTAAAGTGTTACTGATAAAAAACAATACTAAATGGAAGGTATGGGAAAACATATAAAGAGCTTGTCGACAAGGTCTAAAATAAGCCTTTTTAAACCTACTGTCAATACTGATTTTACTGCTGCTGCTGTTGTTGCTGCTGTTGTTGTTGTTGCTGCTGTTGTTGTTGTTGCTGTTGTTGTTGCTGCTGTTGTTGTTGATGTTGTTGCTGCTGTTGTTAATTTGCTGCTGTTTTCATTGTTGTTGCTATATGTTGTTCTGTATATTTGTTTGTTTGTTTATTTATTTATTTGAACCTTTCAATTTTTTCCAGAACTCAAGCCTGAAAAATCATATCTTGTTGCTTGTGGAAGAAATCACACCCTCGTAGCCACTGGTAATATAGCGATTTTTTTTCTATTTATTAAAAAAAAATAAAATGTGCATTTATGCACATGCTGTGTATGGTTATATCACACACAGGGATTGGTATAACAGGAGAGAAGTGTTAGGAGAAGTATGACATGTACCAGAGTGGTTTTTAACACTTCTTACAGCGCTTTTCATGATTCTCCTACCTACTGACTCCAGACGTCTAGCGTTTTAGCTTCGCTCAATCAAACTTACGACAGGCCAAGTTCATACAGATCACAAGCAATAAAGAAATTCTCAAGTGAAAATGGCTGTTTAGTCACAGGAATTTCCTTATCTCTCGATCAGAATTAACTTGGCCCGTCGTAGTTTGATTGACCGAAGCCAAAATGCCAGACGTCTTTAGTCAGTTAGGTCGAAGAAATATGAAAAGCGCTGTAAATGTTCTGCCATTCACCAAGTGCTTAATAACTGAACAGCTCAGCATGCAAAATCATGAAACATACATTAAACTATGCTACTCACTCCACTGAAGAAATAGATAACATGTATGAGTGCTTTGTGTAGTTATACTCAGGGATTGGCAGAACATAAGTGAAGTGTTAGGAGAAGCACTGCTTTTGGCGATTCTTAAGGTGACTGACTACTTTAGCAAGGAATAATTACAAAATGCTCTTAGAAAGATATTTTACACAGAATTTAACGCTGATTCCAAAAGTGAAAAGAAAAATGGGGTGTCCCGAGCTCGTTTTCGAGATAATGAATTTTAGATATGACCATGTTGACAAGTTTTCGAAAGAAAAATGGCGGAAATCAAGCTTTCCACACAAAAATTTATAATTCAAAAAGTACAAAAGCTCTGGAAGCAATTTTCTCAGAACTTCTACTTTAAACATTATTTTCAAAGATGAACTAAAAATATTTGAAGAAAGTTTTAAAAATAAGCTCAAAATTCAGCATCTTGTTAGCTCAATGAACCGAAAATCGTACTCAAATGATGACAACAAAAACACATAAAACGCTTAATTCATAAGTTCTAATAATTACGTTTTCTTCAAACTTTCTGAAAAGGTTGATTTTTATCTGCTGTTTTAGGAAATTCAAAGAAAAAAATAGAGTCCCGTGCAAAATTTGGGGTTTTTGCCCTGTTGAAGTTCAAAACCTGTATGGTTCCTCAATAAAATACCGAAGCTTAGTGTGCGGTTTTGCGCGTTTTTTGTGCGCACGCACATCGTGGGCTCAAATTGAACATCCAAAAGTAGTCAGTCACCTTAAGTGCTTTATTACTGAACAGAGCATGAAAATAAGCTGTTTTATTTATCTTATTATATAGAAAGAAAAAAATCTATGGTTTTCAATGCAATACACTTCTTTGCAAAGGTTGCAGCATGTGCACAGATGGCATCAGCAAACGTGCTCTGTTCACTAATAAATCACAGTTCTCGACCATTCAGAGCATGCATACTATCCTAACTATATAATAATTGTAATTAAAAGTTATTTTATAATATTATCTTCTGTTAATGATACATTCTTAATATTTGGATAAAACAGAATCAGGAAAGTTGTACAGTTTTGGATGTGGTGGAGATGGTCAGCTTGGTCATGAAGATTCTGAATACTCACATGAACCCAAGAGAATAGAGCTGTTAGACAGTCAACGTTATTCAATATTAGCCTGTGGGTCAGACTTCTCAGCAGCAGTCACTGGTGAGATCATTATTATGAATTATTAGAACAGATTTCCATGTAATTGGGTTTTAAATGTGACTTAAACACCACCCAGTTGACTCAGTTGGTTGAGCACCAGACTTTCATGCAGGAGGTCCTGAGTTCAATAGGCCTCTTTCTTGTGACATCAAAGCAGCTCAATTTGGAGGACAAAACAAAAGAATTTTAATCTTCTGAGAATTGGAACCTATTGTTTTGCCCTCCAAATTGAGCTGCATTCTAATGGGCTGCAAGGAGTCTATTCCTGGCTGGACCAATACTCAGGGTCTTAAAATAGCTGAGTAGAAGGTGCTGCCTTTGCTCTAAAAATATCTGCAAGTGGTTCAAGTTTCTGTGTAGCTGTAGCTATGATTGAACTACCCTGTACCGATCAGAATGGGTTACATGATTGGTTTAAAATTGGTTTTTGCAATTTCTTATACATTGGACAGGGTTCGTGCAGGTCCTTGAACTCCTTGAAAAGTGCTGGAATTTGAAAACTCATTTCAAGGGCACTTGAAACTCCTTGAAAAAAGAAAAAATTCCTTGAAAATCGTAAATACTCCTTGAAAAATATTTAGAAAGGTTTTTGTAACCCAAAACGCCTGTTTTCCTCATCTAAAAGTTCGTAATCCCGATCGCACCCATCGTTATGTGGTCCTTGAAAATTTTCATTTTGGTCCTTGAATACTCCTTGAAATGTCCTTGAATGTCTTCACAAGAAGCCTGCACGGACCCTGATTGGAATTCTTTATTTCTTTGTTCTTGCAGAGAATGGTATTCTGTACACATGGGGAAGCAGTGGTGAAGGACAGAATGGTCTGGGAGAGGATACTGAATCCCCTAAACGACTGTATCTGAGTGGGAAGGTAGTCTCTGTAGCATGTGGATACTATCACATGGCTGTCGTCACAGGTAAGGCCTAGTAGATAGTGTTGATGATTGTGCTGATGATGGTGCTGATGATGATGATGGTGCTGATGATGATGATGGTGATGATGATGGTGCTGATGATGATGGTGCTGATGATTGTGCTGATGATGATGGTGCTGATGATTGTGCTGATGATGATTGTGCTGATGATGATGGTGCTGATGATGATGATGCTGATGATGATGGTGCTGATGATTGTGCTGATGATGATGGTGCTGATGATTGTGCTGATGATGATGATGGTGATGATGATTGTGCTGATGATGATTGTGCTGATGATGATGGTGCTGATGATGATGGTGCTGATGATTGTGCTGATGATGATGGTGCTGATGATTGTGCTGATGATGATTGTGCTGATGATGATTGTGCTGATGATGATTGTGCTGATGATGGTGCTGATGATTGTGCTGATGATGATGGTGCTGATGATTGTGCTGATGATGATGGTGCTGATGATTGTGCTGATGATGATGGTGCTGATGATGATTGTGCTGATGATGATTGTGCTGATGATGATGGTGCTGATGATTGTGCTGATGATGATTGTGCTGATGATGATGGTGCTGATGATGATGGTGCTGATGATGATTGTGCTTATGATGATGGTGCTGATGATTGTGCTGATGATGATTGTGCTGATGATGATGGTGCTGATGATGATGGTGCTGATGATGATTGTGCTGATGATGATGGTGCTGATGATTGTGCTGATGATGATTGTGCTGATGATGATGGTGCTGATGATGATGGTGCTGATGATGATGGTGCTGATGATTGTGCTGATGATGATTGTGCTGATGATGATGGTGCTGATGATTGTGCTGATGATGATTGTGCTGATGATGATGGTGCTGATGATGATGGTGCTGATGATTGTGCTGATGATGATGGTGCTGATGATTGTGCTGATGATTGTGCTGATGATGATGGTGCTGATGATGGTGCTGATGATTGTGCTGATGATGATGGTGCTGATGATGGTGCTGATGATGATTGTGCTGATGATGATTGTGCTGATGATGATGGTGCTGATGATTGTGCTGATGATGATTGTGCTGATGATGATGGTGCTGATGATTGTGCTGATGATGATTGTGCTGATGATGATGGTGCTGATGATGATGGTGCTGATGATGATGATGGTGATGATGATGGTGCTGATGATGATGGTGCTGATGATGATGGTGCTGATGATGATGGTGCTGATGATTGTGCTGATGATGATTGTGCTGATGATGCTGGTGCTGATGATGATGGTGCTGATGATGATGATGGTGATGATGATGGTGCTGATGATGATGGTGCTGATGATGATGATGGTGATGATGATGGTGCTGATGATGATGGTGCTGATGATGATGGTGCTGATGATGATGGTGCTGATGATTGTGCTGATGATGATTGTGCTGATGATGATTGTGCTGATGATGATTGTGCTGATGATTGTGCTGATGATGATTGTGCTGATGATGATGGTGCTGATGATGATGGTGCTGATGATTGTGCTGATGATGATTGTGCTGATGATGATGGTGCTGATGATTGTGCTGATGATGATGGTGCTGATGATGATGGTGCTGATGATTGTGCTGATGATGATGGTGCTGATGATGATGGTGCTGATGATTGTGCTGATGATGATGGTGCTGATGATTGTGCTGATGATGATTGTGCTGATGATGATTGTGCTGATGATGATTGTGCTGATGATGATTGTGCTGATGATGATTGTGCTGATGATGATTGTGCTGATGATGATGGTGCTGATGATGATGGTGCTGATGATGATGGTGCTGATGATGATGGTGCTGATGATTGTGCTGATGATGATGGTGCTGATGATTGTGCTGATGATGATTGTGCTGATGATGATGGTGCTGATGATGATGGTGCTGATGATGATGATGGTGATGATGATGGTGCTGATGATGATGGTGCTGATGATTGTGCTGATGATGATGGTGCTGATGATTGTGCTGATGATGATTGTGCTGATGATGATGGTGCTGATGATGATTGTGCTGATGATGATTGTGCTGATGATGATGGTGCTGATGATGATTGTGCTGATGATGATTGTGCTGATGATGATGGTGCTGATGATGATGGTGCTGATGATGATGATGGTGATGATGATGGTGCTGATGATTGTGCTGATGATGATTGTGCTGATGATGATTGTGCTGATGATGATGGTGCTGATGATGATGGTGCTGATGATGATGATGGTGATGATGATGGTGATGATGATGGTGCTGATGATTGTGCTGATGATGATTGTGCTGATGATGATTGTGCTGATGATGATGATGGTGCTGATGATGGTGCTGATGATGATTGTGCTGATGATGATGATGGTGATGATGGTGCTGATGATGATGGTGCTGATGATTGTGCTGATGATTGTGCTGATGATTGTGCTGATGATGATTGTGCTGATGATGATTGTGCTGATGATGATGGTGCTGATGATGATGATGGTGATGATGGTGCTGATGATGATGGTGCTGATGATTGTGCTGATGATGATTGTGCTGATGATGATGGTGCTGATGATGATGGTGCTGATGATGATGGTGCTGATGATTGTGCTGATGATTGTGCTGATGATGATTGTGCTGATGATGATTGTGCTGATGATGATGGTGCTGATGATGATGATGGTGATGATGATGGTGCTGATGATGATGGTGCTGATGATGATGGTGCTGATGATGATGATGGTGCTGATGATGATGGTGCTGATGATGATGGTGCTGATGATTGTGCTGATGATTGTGCTGATGATGATTGTGCTGATGATGATTGTGCTGATGATGATGGTGCTGATGATGATGATGGTGCTGATGATGATGATGGTGATGATGGTGCTGATGATGGTGATGATGATGATGGTGCTGATGATGATGGTGCTGATGATGATGATGGTGCTGATGATGATGATGGTGCTGATGATGATGGTGCTGATGATGATTGTGCTGATGATGATTGTGCTGATGATGATGGTGCTGATGATGATGGTGCTGATGATGATGGTGCTGATGATGATTGTGCTGATGATGATGGTGGTTGCTGATGATGATGATGGTTCTGATGATGATGGTGCTGATGATGATGGTGCTGATGATGATGGTGCTGATGATGATGATGGTGCTGATGATGATGATGGTGCTGATGATGATGGTGCTGATGATGATGGTGCTGATGATTGTGCTGATGATTGTGCTGATGATGATTGTGCTGATGATGATTGTGCTGATGATGATGGTGCTGATGATGATGATGGTGCTGATGATGATGATGGTGATGATGGTGCTGATGATGGTGATGATGATGATGGTGCTGATGATGATTGTGCTGATGATGATGGTGCTGATGATGATGATGGTGCTGATGATGATGGTGCTGATGATGATTGTGCTGATGATGATTGTGCTGATGATGATGGTGCTGATGATGATGTTGCTGATGATGATGGTGCTGATGATGATTGTGCTGATGATTGTGCTGATGATGATGGTGGTTGCTGATGATGATGATGGTTCTGATGATGATGGTGCTGATGATGATGGTGCTGATGATGATGGTCTTGATGATGATGCTGATGACAATGAATGTGGTGCTGATGATAGTGATTGTGGTGCAGATGATGATGGTACTGATGACAATACCATAATATTCTCTGTGGTGCTGATAGTGATGTTGATGATGATAGCAGTGCTATGCAACACTGATTATGTAAAACATGATGCATATCCCTGACCGTATGGTATTTCAACTTGTTTCAGATGATGGATCACTGTATACCTGTGGTGAACAGGAAGGAGGGAAACTAGGACTAGAAAAATCCCAACTGGATGATACGTCGCAATTACAAAAAGTTGAAAGCATAAAAGAAAAAGTCATAGCAGTATCGTGTGGTGCAGAATTCACTGTAGCTGTGACACAAAATGGACATGTATACTCATTCGGACAAGGAAATCAAGGCCAGCTAGGCCTAGGATCTGCACTTACGGAATGCGAGCTGCCAGAAAAGGTGGCAGCATTTGACAAAGTTAAAGCAAAGAGTGTAGAATGTGGAGAAAGTTTTACGGCAGTTATAACAAAACATGGGAACTTGTATACATTTGGAGATGGTCGTCATGGAAAGTTAGGCCTGGGTGATGAATGCTTCTCCAATCTTTTCAAACCACAGAAGGTATCAAGATTTAATAATTTTATTGTCAAGAAAATATCTTGCGGCGGATGTCACATGCTCGTATCAGCCATAGGGAAAGAAGAGAGTGTTGAAGAGTCGGATAGTGAAGAACAAGCCGAGAAAGAGACACTTGCTATGACTTTAAAACCTCGACAATTATTAGACGCTGTTGATGGTCCGAGTCATTTATCATCAACCTGGTCAGCAAGGGATAAGCGGCGACAGAAACATGTAGAGGTGGGTAACTATGGAAAAAGTCTTCATTTTAGTTATTCCTAAGTATATGTTGAAGATATCCATCAATCTATTTCCTTGAAACTTCAGATTCTTGGTTAATCGATTGACATAATTTTGTCTGCCGAGTTTGGAGGAAATCTATCGATTCATCATTTTTATAGTCAGTTTTTAGGCCTATTTTCATGGTTCAGCTACTTGAACTTGATAAATTTTCCCAAGAGGCAACAGGTTGGAGGCAGGTGCACTGCCGCGGCACCACCCTTGATTGTGAGGAATGATGGTACTATTGTTATGTAATATAATATAAGCTTTTGAACTTTGACTGGCTTGTTTTTCACAGGATATCAACAATAGTTTAAGTCATTCACTACCACCGATCAACAAATCTTCATTACCTCCTCTGAATGGAACATTAAAACGCAATTTACCAGTATTAGGAAAAAGTCATTTAAGTGAAGAAGAGAAGAAGCCTGTCAACCCATTAAATGCATCCAGACTACCCAAGATTACCCATCCTGATGATGAAGGTTAGTATGGGAACTGGCCTGAAACAACCTCTAGGCTGATCTAAGTCAGGGCGTGGCTAACTCACAGATTGAACCCTGAAACAACCTCTAGGCTGATCTAAGTCAGGGCGTGGCTAACTCACAGATTGAACCCTAAAACAACCTCTAGGCTGATCTAAGTCAGGGCATAGCTAACTCACAGATTGAACCCTGAAACAACCTCTAGGCTGATCTAAGTCAGGGCATAGCTAACTCACAGATTGAACCCTGAAACGACCTCTGGGCTGATCTAAGTCAGGGCATAGCTAACTCACATATCCAACCCTGAAAACCCCCTGAAAGTTTACCCCACCCCACCCCACCCCACCCCAACCCAAATCACACCACACCCCAAATCACACCACACCCTCTCCTCCCCTATAAAAATCAAATGTCCCTTATAAAATTTCTACAGATAACCAAGAAACAACAAAATCAAAGTCTTCGCCGAAATCATCCCCCAAGCCATTACCAAGGGGACTGGCTAAACCACCACTAGCAGCCCCTAGAGCACTACCAAGAACGAAGAAAGAGAAGGAGGAAACAGAGTCAGAAGAGGGAAGTGAAAGTGAAGAGGAATCAGAAGAAGAGGAAGGGAATAGGAAAAGTGGGAAACTGGAAAAAGAAAAAATGAAGAAAACAGGAGAATCTGTAAAGGAAGTTGTTAAAAAACAAGGTATTTAAAATATGGTTCCAATTTGAACTTGGATTTTATTTATTATAAAATAATACCATGCACATTGTTCCTTTGTTTTTCCATCCCATTCATTCATTCATTTGTTCATCCATCCATTCATCCATCCAACCATTCATTCGTCCATCCATCCATCCATTCATTCATTCATTCGCTCATTCCTTCTCATTTTTCATCCATCCACCCATTCATTCGTTCACTCACCCATCCATCCACCCATTCATTCGTTCACTCATCCATCCATCCACCCATTCATTCGTTCAATCATCCATCCATCCACCCATTCATTCGTTCACTCATCCATCCATCCACCCATTCATTTGTTCACTCATCCATCCATCCACCCATTCATTCGTTCACTCATCCATCCATCCACCCATTCATTTGTTCAATCATCCATCCATCCACCCATTCATTCATTCATTCAATCATTCGTTCACTCATCCATCCATCCACCCATTCATTCGTTCACTCATCCATCCATCCACCCATTCATTTGTTCAATCATCCATCCATCCACCCATTCATTTGTTCAATCATCCATCCATCCACCCATTCATTTGTTCAATCATCCATCCATCCACCCATTCATTCATTCAATCATTCGTTCACTCATCCATCCATCCACCCATTCATTCATTCAATCATTCGTTCACTCATCCATCCATCCACCCATTCATTTGTTCAATCATCCATCCATCCACCCATTCATTCATTCAATCATTCGTTCACTCATCCATCCATCCACCCATTCATTCATTCAATCATTCGTTCACTCATCCATCCATCCACCCATTCATTCATTCAATCATTCGTTCACTCATCCATCCATCCACCCATTCAATCATTCAATCATTCGTTCACTCATCCATCCATCCACCCATTCATTCATTCATCTATTCATGCGTTCTTTAAAAGAGAATTAAAACAAAGTATTTTATTTGTTTTTAGTGAAAAAAGAAGAAGAAGAATCAGAAGAAGAAGACGAAGATGAAGAAGAAAGTGAAACAGAAGATGACGAAGACCAAAATAAACATTCCAAGCAAGCAACTGTTAAAGAAAAAACGACTAAATCTGCTACAAAAACTGAAAATGACAAGAAAAAGGATGAGGAGGAAGATGAGGAAGAAAGCGAAGAGGAAGAAGATGAGGAAGAAGAAGACGACAACAAGAATAAGAACAAACCTAAAAACAAAGTTGAGGATAAAAAGAAAACAAAAGGCAAAAAAATCGAAGTGGGGAGTAGTGCAAAGAAGGATGAGAAAGATAGTGAAGAAGAAGAAGAAGACGATGAGGAGGACGAGGAGGAGGATGAGGAGAGTGAAGAGGATAAGGATGCTAAGAAGAAGATGAAGACGAAGAAAGATTCGAAAGAAGGTAAAATGTGTGGTCCAAAAGATATCCATAACCCACCATGGAGGAAATCGTAAATTCTCAGGGGGTGGGGGAGTCAGAGGAAAGAAAAACAAAATTATGGACCCATTGCAGCACGTCGGAATACAGCTCAATTTGGAAGACAAGACAATAGATTTCAATTCTCAGGAGATTGAAATTCTTTTGTTTTGTCCTCCAAATTGAGCTGCTTTGACGTCACGTGAAAGGGGTCTGTAAGGTTTGTATGGAAGAAAATTGGAGGGGTGGGGGGGGGGGTCATTTCATAAATATTCTCTATGGTGGACTATGGATATTTTTTGGAACCACACGATATATAATATTCCCACTCATAAAGCATAACACGTGCCAAACCTATTCACTTGATCTGCTTGCTGGCAAACTCTTACCGTCCAAATTCAAATCCTAATAAAATATCCAATTCTATATTTTATTTCCAGATGAAAAAGAAAAAAAGAAAAAGGGTAAAAAGAAAAGCAAAGACGAGGATAAAGAAACAGAAGATAAAGAAACCACGGAAGAAGATACAGAGACAACAAAAAAGGGAAAGAAAAAAGGAAAAAAGAAGGTGAATAAAACTCGTATTATTTGATATTTGAAAATGAGAATAATGGGAAAGTGTTTTTTTTTGTTTTGTTTTATAAAGGTTTTGTTTTGTTGTTGTTGTTTGGGTTTTTTTCTTCCAAGTTTGGGTAGGATTACGGACATACGATGCGATTTTACATTCGACGTTTCACGTGACGTCGCAAAAACGAGATTGCATCGTGTGTCCACCAGTGCGACGTTCACACGGTGAGGTTCGTCGCGCGCGACGCGCAAAAGTAAAACTCTACTTTTGCGACGTCGCACGGGTGTTCACATACAGTGTCGCATACAATGTTCCATGAAAAAATCGCATCGTGTGTCCGCGCCTTTATGTTTGATTTTCGTCAAGGATAGAATATATTCTAATTAACTTTCTATCTATCATTCTTTTCTCTCTTTCTTGGCTGATCCAAAGAAGGAAGAAACAAAAGAAGAAGACGAGGAGGAGGAGGAGGAGGAGGAGGAGGAAGACGAAGATGAAGACAAAGAAAAAACAGAAGACGATAAAAAAGAAGAAGACAGTAAAAATAAAGAAAGCGCCAAGAACACGGCAAAACAGAAGGACAAGAAATCCGGTATATGTGTCTTAATCTAAAGATATACACGCAACATTATATTGGGAAGCCATTTCAGTGCTGTGGCATAACTAAGGAAAGCCATTCCACTGTTAGGGCATACCAAATGTAAGCCATTTTAAAATTACGACATACTGAAGGAAAGCCCTTTGAGAGTTATAGGCAATTGAATGTTACGGTATGCAAAAGAAGCCATTTCAGTGTTACGGCACGCCTAGACGTGTAGGTGCTGTATAAAGTCAGTACCATATGTTTCCTACTAATACGATAACCATTTGTTTGGGAAGCCATTTCAATGTTACGGCATGTCGTACCGTGTACGCGCTGTAAGTCAGTACCATATGTTTTCCCACTCATGATAACTATTCGTTTGGGAAGCCATTTTAATGTTACGGCATGTCGTACCGTGTACGTGCTGTAAGTCAGTACCGTATGTTCCCACTCAAATGATAACCATTCTTATGGGAAGCCATTGCAATGTTACGGCATGTCGTACAGTGTACGTGCTGTAAGTTAGTACCGTATGTTTCCCACTCACACGATAACCATTCGTATGGGAAGCCATTTCAATGTTACGTCATGCTCCAAAGGCAAACATACAGTTTAAGGCAGGCATTCCTTAAAGTTCCTTTTTCGGATTATCAAAAGTATAAGAAATATATACGAAATAGTAATATAAACTACGAAAAATAGTTATGTACAACAATGTGCTTGAACGTAGAAAATTATTTATTGAGATGAGAACTAAAATTGAAGATCAAGATTTCCCTGAATCGAGTAGAGTCGGAAACATAAATTATTTTGGTCTCGTAAAGCTAAGCAAACTTTGATGAGCATTGGAAAATTTCTTAATTCGGTTTTTATTTTTTCTCCACTGTTGGTCTTCCTGTGGTCTGTGCTCGTGTTTTCCACAGGAAACCCAAAAAATGTACAAAAAAGTGAAAACCACGAGAAGCCCAGTTGCCCAGACAACCATCCTTAGCTTGAAACATTACAGATTTAGCGTGACTCTTTTATGCATTCTGATTGGCCAAACAAGAAAATGGTGCTTCATGATTGGTCAGCGTGATTATTCGTGTTGCGCAATTTTTCACAGTCACGCAATATCTGCTCGACGAGTTGGTGTTTGGATTCGCCATCCTTGTCAACTGGATTTTTATCTTCCCAGTAAAAAGAAGTTTTTAACTCGCATCCTTCTCTGGTGACTTCGAGTTAACATTAGGTCTGCCTTTTTTGGCATTTCCCCTGTAAATAGAGTTATGTACAGAACATAGTTTTATTTTTTATGATCCTAAAAATAAAATACAGATTGAATAGTGTTTCTTCGTTTTGTAGTTAATATAGAACCCCCAACCTATCGTGTAACACGATGGTCTTTAAGGCGCGTTTACACGGAGTAATTTTCTCTGTAACTTATCTCTCAACGGCGTTGCGACAGACGTTACATGGAGCATTGCGGCGTGTAACCTACAGTGCAATTTGAAAATTGTTTCGAAAGAGAGAATTCGTTTCTACTTTTAACGATTGCGTCTCCATTGCGAGACAAGTTGCAGAGAAAACTGTTCCGTGTAATTGCGCCTTTAGACCGGTTATAAAGTTGCGCAACTTGCCGCGCAAAATTGTTACAGTTTATGCTGCTCAAATTACCACCTCGCGCAACAACCTTTTCCTTGTAAATATTGAAAGGAGAGTTCAAGGGTGCGTAGAGGCAGTACCCCCTCCCCCCCTACCTCTAGGGTCTCAGCTTCGATTCCTGGACGAACCTGGGCTCAAATCAAACGCCAAACTAGGCAGCCACCTTAATTTAAATGAAAACACTTCTTAAGTCAAGATATGACATTCTTTATTCAAAAAATCATTTTTGTGAAAATTTCTCTTAGCAATTTTCAAAGTTGTACAAGAAAAAGTGTTGCCTGTTTGTTCCAAGTTTTGAAGTGTGAAAAAGAGATAAATTGAGGAAGAGATTCCCATTTAGAAAAGGACCTTGTTGGACTCCAGTTATGTAATATCTTCAGTCAAAAATGTGCATCTTCTGTCATAATATTCCTGTCAAGAAAAGAGAAGAGAAAATACGTTATGGTGTATTCAATGAATCATTGCGTCTAGTTCACTTTTTTAACTTACTTCATTGACGCCATATTGAATACCCAGGCCTTAACATACCTGAGAATATCTACATCTCATATCATTCATGTTCATTTTAGAGGACCCTCCTGAAAATCATCAACGATGAGTGTGGCTCCTCGTTAAATATAATGATAATAATAATTAACGTTGTGCATTTCAAGAAAGTTTAATTAATTGGTGAAGCATTTTGCATGTTAGTTGGATATAAAGTGCGGTAATACTAGCAACGAAATCGTGTGCAAAATTTGTTGCAAAAAGTAGAAGTAGAAGTAGAACTTTCTCCTCTTTTCAACAAGCAGCCACAACTTGCAACATCGATTTTTGTTGCGCGACAAGTTGCGTGCGGGGTGGAAATATGATCAACATCGTTCTACAACCTGCAACGAAGTAATGTTGCGCGACAAGTTGTTGCACGATTTTGTGGCTCGTATTACCGCACTTATACCAAGTGCGAAATACCAACAATATCACAAACCATGTATAGACTTGGAATTTTTCCATGCATACTTTGTCTGCATGTTTTCTTCTGTGCTGACATTGTTTACATATGAACCATAATACATTTCTGGTCTGGCTTGGTATGCAACATGCAACAAAAACTTCACCAACCTTTTTTTTTTAGAAAAGACTATAAAAAACTGACCTTTTTATCTTAGAAAGAACAGGATTAACCTCCCAAAACCATCTCATCCTGATCTCCATTATCAGTCAACAAATCTTCTTTTGCAATCGCTGCTTCTAGCTTAGAATTGAGGACACTTTCATCGTCGACTTTCGCGTCTTTTTCTTCTTCTTCTTCTTTTTCTCCTTCTCCTTCGATCTTGTCTTCCTCAAATAGTTGCCCAATTTCCTCAGTTACATTTTCAGGTGTTGAAGAAGCAGCTTTGATTCCTTCGTCATCAGAGACAGAACTGTCAACGTCGTCTTTGATATTTTGTATTTCTTCTTCTTCTTCTTCGCCCTCGATTTGATCTTCTTGAACAAGAGCAGGGGCATCTTTATCATCAACAGTCGTCTCTGCTACAGAACCAGACGTTTGTTTCTCAGATTCAACACCAGATGGAACTTCTTTGCTTTCAAGGGAAACATCCCCAAGAGAAGGAACAAACTGCTTGTCATGGTTGTCTACGCTTCTTTCAACAGAATTTCCATCATTTTCTTGGTCTTCCATACCTGAGATGGAACGATTTTCTACGTGGTCAAAGTCAGAATTTTCGTCTAGAGATAGTGTTTTTCTTCCCTTATGTCTTGGGAACTTGTCTTTTTGACTTTCAAAGTCGTTATATTCATCGTCATCGTCGTAAATGTCTTTATGAAAATTCTTTTTTCCAGACTTGCCACTTGTCATATCAGTGTTGTGGTGTTTCTTCAGTAGCCGACCGAGTTTTGAGTCCGGTTGTTTCTTTAAGGGGTTGTGATGATGAGTACCTTTTGATTTATGACCTGGTCTATGATCGTGCATTACTGGAGGGTGTTCCTCAAGGTGGTGTATTGGGCCCTCCACTTTATTGTCATTAGTGTGATCATCGGTTGTCTGCTCAGGAAATTGGAAGCTGTCATCAACAACATCATCAATTCCAAATGTGTCGTCATCATCATCAGGTGTATTGGTCACGTGGTCGAGATCGAAAACACCACCATTAATGTCATCATCAGGCGAGTTGGTCATGTGGTCGAGATTGACAACATCATCAGAAGTGTCATCATCGTCGTCTTGTGTCTCTTCAGCGTTGCTTTCGTAATCATCAGCATCAAATTTGTCATCGTCATCATCAGGCAAGTTGGTCACGTGAGCATCATCATAAGAGTCATCATCATCATCGTCTAGCGTCTCATCGAATGAATCATCTGCATAATCATCATCACCTCCAGAGGTATCATCATTAGCTCCAGATGTATCATCATCACCAGGTGCATCATCATCTTCACCAGGTGCATCATCATCACCAGGTGCATCATCATCATCTCCAGGTGCATCATCATCACCAGGTGCATCATCATCATCACCAGGTGCATCATCATCATCTCCAGGTGTATCACCATCATGACCAGGTTTATCATCACCATCATCGACAGCATCATTACCCCTGTCATTCACACTATCATGGATAATTATTTCGGGTAACTCCCGGTCAATTGTCCAGTTGATGTCATCAACATCAATGTCAGTGTTATCCGCATGCGCCCCACCGAAGTTTTTCAAACCATCGCCTGAATTGGTCGACTCGTCCAGTGATTCGTCATCATCGTCATCAACGTCCTCGATATCAAAGTCGTCGCTAAGTGAGTCAATATTTAGTAGTTCTTCATGAGTCGTTTCTGAAGCACCCCGGTATTCAGGAGGTGTGTAGTCTTCCCCCACATCTCGTGCTTCTATTTTGTGTACGATTCCTTCTTTTGCGGTGTTGCAAGATTCAGCGCAATCTACACACGATTACATAAGAAGCATTAATCAGTTTCCTGGATGATTTGAACATTTACTTTGCATGGCACCTTATGGACTTTTTGAGCCGCGTACAGCCGCGCAACGTTTGTATTTTCCTAGAACATAACAGCGTTTAAAAGAAATAAGAAACGCGCGCGCGCGTGCAGTCATAGAGCAGATTTTGTATGACTGTGAAAACGGCGCGGCGCGGATACGACACATAATTTTGAATGTTTTTATACACGGCACGGCACAGACACGGTGTACACCAAGGCGCAGCAACAATTTTTTTCGCAAGACAAGTTGCACAAGAAATCGTAGCGTGTGACACGGGCTTAAAAGCCCCCCGTGATATTTTGATTTTAAACGGTGGGTTTCCTTCTTATTCACTTTTTTACCGTAGGAACTGTTATTTTATCTCTGCTTGGCGCCAAATTTACCAACGGGTTTTTCAATCAGTAAAAAATTATAACAAAAGAAAACCAAAAGAAATTTGACGGCATTTCTGGCATGCGAGGAAACAAGTCGACCACTCTAGACTCTGTCATCACTCGTTTTCTCGTAAAAATAATAATGGTCGCAGTATGGAAAGTCTAACGCTCTCAAATCAAATCAAATCAGAGCGCGCGCATTTTTTTTAAACTACTGACTACAAGAAAGATTTTACTTACCCTCAGAAGACAAGTCGACAGAAAGAGGCTTCGAGTAGGCAGCAGTAGAAGCAAAGAGGATCAAAACTAAAAGCTTGAACCAAGGGATTTTAAAACCCATGATTCTAGAGGTTTAAACTAGCTACATCTGTTATTAATATTTTTGCGTCTGATGATGACTCGAATTTTGCAATTAAAGATGACGTCACAGTATGAGCCTCATAAGTGACGTCAATAACCGTGATGACTTAGAATGAAAGCGAAAATTGAATTAGCGCTAATTCAATTCCGTAATAATTGTATTGATTCATCCATTAGTTTTGAGGAAACAAGTTATTGTTTAGAAATAGGAATTAGAATAATGTTGACATTTTTTTGGTAGCTTTTGTTAAGCCTCCATTGAGTTCGAGATTTGATCCATAAACACTAATTCATTACTTTGCAAAAGATACTACGTTGTCTTTCCATTTTTTTATATTTATCATAAAATGATAAATATTTTTTTAAGAAAAGAAATAAAAGAATGAATGAGACTCGAGTGAACTCCCGGTTTTTTTTATCTCATTGGGTTCCCTGTGTCTAATCCCTCGAGAATCCCTCGAGTATCAGGAAGGTATTACAGTTGCCAAGAAGCAAAGATGGGGGCTGCTGGTAGTTGTGGTTCAGGTAAATCCACCAAACGAGCACTCAATCTCAACCAAAATATACTTTATTAACGCATTATGCTTCTACTGAACAGGAAAAGAAGTTTCTGACCAAATTCCTTCATTTAAGATCGTACTTGTCGGTAAGTTTACAACTTTGTCTGTGCGTATGTATTCATTCTGTCTCTTACTTCAAACTCCTAGAAAAACCCAGTCTTTTACTACAAAATCGCGAAGCTCAACAGCTATCCTTGAAAGATTTTTACAGTATCTAACGACTTTATAAGTCTTACCAAAAATATCAAGGGTATTAGCTATACAAAACTTGGGTTTCAATCACACATCGTTACCTTCGCTACCCAAATATTTAGTCTTGTGTCAAATTTTTGATTACAAATAAGGAAAGATTTTTTGCATTTTTTTCTCAAAATTCTTTGGTAGATTCTCAATTTTTAATAGCTTGATACTTGATATCCTGATAAGAGCAGTATCAATAGTTCTTCTCTGTGATTATTTTTCGATGCATGATTTTTTTCTTCAAAATTGAAATACGATTTGTGAATCCAATGCTTAAATATTCAAGAGTTTGATAAATTGTTGTCAATAGAAGTGCCTAATCGAAAAAAAAAACCTTTATATGCCTGACATTTTAATAATGAATTCCTCTTTCGATCGATAACATTCACTCAGGAAATTTGGACTCTTTTGTAGGTTTTTCTTCTGCAAACATCAAATATTTTTTTTTCATATGCAGATTTCTTGTCATTGTAATTTAAGGAGGCAATATATGTGCACTTCTATTGTATATGTCGTTTCCATGGTGATAATCTTAACAGAAGAGTATATCTCTTACATTTGACATGTTATAAATTATCTGATGGGCTAAAAAGATTGTAAAATGATACGAATATCTACCTAAAACACAGCCATGCGTTTCATTATTTTGACATTTTAAGAAATATAGCGGGGAAACCTACATATGTATATAGATAGACCTAATATTTAGTTAATAGCTTATTCATTCCTTCTCGCAGCCAAGGGCTGAATTACGAGGATGGCCAACAGACGTTATATACATGAGAATATATATTATATAGATAAACAGATATATAAATGTAAATAGTTACTATACATGCATCAAGCATTCCGCGCTACTGCTCTAAGCGCATGCTCAGGGGATTAAAAAGTGAGATAATATTTTGTAAAACATGTTATATTTTTAGTTGTATTTTTCTTGTCAAACACAATTTAAATTAAATATTCAAGATCACGTACCATTAAGCAAATTTTGAGTCAAATATACCAAAAAATTGCATAATTCACAAAATATTATCCCACTTTTTAATCCCCTGAGCATGTGCTTAGAGCAGTAGCGTGGAATGCTTGATGCGTTTATATCAGAGATTCACACTATTGGGAATGGTCTTCGTATTTAACAGTGCAAAAATCGACAAATTTATAATTTATAAACATCGGCATTGTGATGTTAATGTGCTAACAATTAAATGATGGGTTTTGTCACTTTGCTTTGTGGGATTCTACAATAAAGGTGATAATATTGACTGAAGCAAATTACATCAGTATACACTCACCTAATGTAAAAGCGCTGTAATTTGCATTGTCGGATATGCATGAAAAACCCTTGAAAACATGAAACCTGCTTGGGTCATTGTCCTGGCAACGCCGGACTATATGTTTAAGGTTTCCTAGATTCTTAAGGTCTCTATTGTCTGAAGATGGACAGGAGACTGAAATGATAGACATAAAAATTATGAGGTCAGTTGTGCTTGATTATGGTAAGAAAAAGAGCACCACACTAAGGAAGGATCTTATTAATTTGCCAATGACTTGGTGTGTTTCTTTCCAGGTGACCCAGAGGCTGGTAAAACCAGTATATTCCTCCGATTTATCAAGAACCAGTTTGATTACAGTTACCAGCCCAGTATATCTGTGAGCATAGGTAGTGTGGTGCGCAAGGTGAATATACCATACGAGGTTATTGTATCAGTTACATTATGGGATTTACCAGGGAGAGAAGAAATGGATCTGCGCAAGAGCTACTACAAGGATGTCGATGCAGCCATGGGTGAGTGAATTCTGGTACGATATACCTTTCGCAGACCCTCCTCACCCCTTGGAAATTCCAATCCCCCTCTGTGGGGAGGGATGGATATTTTCTGGAACTACACAATATACCTTTCTCAGACCCTCCCCACCCCTTAGAAATTCCAATTTTTCTCTGTGGGGGAGGTAGGGATATTTTCTGGAACTACACAATATACCCTCCTCAGACCCTCCCCACCCCTTAGAAATTCCAATTTCCATCTGTGGGGGAGGTATGGATATTTTTGGGACTAACACAGATTTCCAAATTTCAGTTGTAGTTGACATGGATGATCTCGACAGCATCACAATGGCAGGGACATGGAAACAAGACATTGTCAATAACGCCACCTACTCTGACAGGCATGATTTCCAGGGTATTTCAAATACACAAAACAAAAATACTCAGAACGAGAGAAAAGAAATCAGGTCATTGCCGATATTATTAGTAGGAAATAAAGTAGATAAGCTGAAGATGATGAGTGAAGGAGAGTCACAGGAAGAGGATTCACCAATAGAAGTATTCAAGATATTAGAGCAGCAGGCTACTCAACATGGCTTTGTGGGAAGGTAAGGATGTAAGGAACTTGAACTAGAATATGCATTGTATACATTCAGTGCTTGTAATAATTCTGTGACCTAACTGACTCCACATGTTTGGCATTCAAACTGACAAAGGGCTGAGTTCATTCTGATCTAGCAATAAGGAAATTCTCAGCCATGTATTTTCGTTTTAGTGTGACAGTGTCTGCAAAAGAAAGTGATGGAAGTGTTCATGCAGCCATACAATCCCTTGTGCGCCACATGCTTCAGCAACGGAGACAACAAAAGAAAGGCATCTTCTCTGGAGACAAAACTATTGAGGAAAAGAAGTTTGTTACCTTGAGTCCATTTGATGAAGAAAAGAAAGAGTTTGTTTCTCTTCTTGTGGTCAAGATCCCTGAGGTTAGATCATTGTGTAAATCTGAAATGACCCCCATCTCTTCAACACTATCTCATTTGTTATATTTTAATACAGACTGTTAATAACGTTAATATTTTTCTTTTTCTTTCATGTAGTTCGATGTGTTCTTCAAAGACTGTAATGAATCCATAGAGAAAGTAGAGAACACAAGCATGGCACTGATAGAAGCCATGGCTAATTTCAAGCGAGCATGTTCAGTAGCAGGTGTAACAAACACCACTAAAGCATCATTAGAGGAGTGTATTGGTGGATTGAAGGAGCTTATTAGAACAGATGAGGATGAAGATGGACTTGAGGTGAGACTTTAATAGTATCTGATGCTGGTGGTGATGGTAATGATGTTTACAATGATAATGGTGATGGTGATGGTGATGATGTTCATGATGCATGGTGCATGGTCAAGATAATGATGATGTTGGTGGTGATGGTAGTGATATTTAAAATGGTAATGGTGATGATGGTGGTGATGACTGATGATGACTGATGATGATTATAGTGGTAATGATGGTGATATTGATGATGGTGCATGGTGGAGATATGATGATGATGTTGGTGGTGATGGTATTAATGTTGAAGATGGTAATGGCGATGGTGATGGCGATGGTGGTAGTGCATAGTTGTGATGACAATGATAATAATAGTGATGATGATGATAGTGAAAAGGGCAGTGTTGATGATAATGGTAGTATAAAGATTGTGGTGATGGTGAAGATTGTGATGATGATAATGGTGGTGGTGGTGGTGATGATTGATGATGATGAAAATGGTGACAATGATTTTGCATGGTAGTGGTGATGATAGTGATGATGACTGAAGAGGGTGGTGGCAGTGTTGACGAAGAAAGATGATAATGATAGTGCGTAGTAGTAACAATTTTTTTCAAAACCAGGTCCATGATGATGGAGGTTACCTCAAGCTTATCATCAAAGAGGATGATGTAAAAAACGTTCCAGGACCTGTAGAAAGAGTTCTTAGGACATTCCACAACGAGGTATGGATTAAACTTAAGTATGATTCTGATTTTTAAAAGAGTAGGAACCTGTCATCCGAACGTATATGATTATAGGCCTATATTCCCTAAGGAACGAAGAGGATTATTAAGTGTAAGTGTATTCTGATTATTTGTTTATCATCAGCCCAAAGGTTGTTATCTGAGTTATATAGTTAAAACTTAAAGTTTTTATTTTTTCAATTTGAAGTTATCTTCCTTTATAGCTCTGCACGGCATCCAAGAAGGTTTTAGTCCAAGGTCCTGGTTTGCACAATAAGCTAAAGGAGGTCGAAGAAAAGATCAACACATTAAGAGTTTCTGCCTTTGAGCGAGCAATGGAGGCGGGTCTGTCCCAACGAAGGGCTAAAGCCGCCCTGGCAAACATCGATGCGAACTGTAATAGAATACGAGAAGCTGTTGCTATGGCAATGGAATCAATGAGTGCTGTGGATAGTGATTATAAGAAGATAAAGGCAGCCATGTTATGGTAGTATACCATATCTTCATCAGAACTGATAACTGGAGCGAAAATGGTGGATGGTGAACTTGGAGTGAATGGGTGTTATGCTGCCCTCGAGTCGATATGAAGAATACCGATGCTCTCCTAGATGGTCTGGTGCACGCCGCCCCCCCCCCCCCCCCCCGGCCCAGACCACGCAGAAGCTGAATAGTTTCCTTCCTAGATTCATTGATTCAATATTAGCAGACATGGCGCTTCACTCGTCAAAAATAGGTAGCAATTTCAGTGAGTAACTTCATTTCGGTCTCTAGATACCCGAAAGCACAGGAAGCCATTTCAGTGTTGGTACTGTAACGTCATTTTAGACATTTTACCCTAGACACTAAACACCTGAAAGCCATTTGAGTGTCAGTAACTTCATTTCATTCTATAAACGCGAGAAAAACAGGAACCCATTTCAGTGTTGGCAACGTCATTTTACCCTAGAACAGACTAAACACCTGAAAGCCATTGAGTGCCAGTAACTTCATTTCATTCTATAGACACGAGAAAAACAGGAAGCCATTTAAATGTTGGCAACGCCATCCTAGACCAGACTAAACACCTGAAAGCCATTTGAGTGTTAGTAACGTCATTTCAGTCTAGATACCAAATACCTGGAAGCCATTTCAGTGTTATTGGTGTCATTACATAGTATCGTGACTTTGTTTCTGTCAAACTAAATCTGCTCTAGCGTAATTTCATCTTCATACAGAGCAGATTCTATTTAAGGAATATAATCTATTCTGGGAAACCAAAACTCGGCTGCGCTCGAGCTGAAGGAAAGAAGTTTTCCTACTCTGTGATTGGCTCACGAGTGGAAGCCATTTGAACGTCGTCACGTGACACTATATAGGTTTTCTCGCATTCCGCTCATTTTTGAACTAAAAATAATACCTCGTACAAATCCAAGAACGATAAATATAATTTATAAAAACATTGTAACATATTTGCAAATAATGAAAAATACTTTGAATGTAAATATTGTACAAATGGTGTTGTAAGAAAAAAATATTTTTGTAAAATAAATAATATCCCAACTAGACGAAAGGCCATGTCTTCCGGCAAAACTTTACATTTTACTGCTCTGCAATTAAATAATTCTTTTATTTGTAAAAAAATCTTTAATTCACCAAACTTACTCTTTTAGAAGAAAAAAAAGAAAAAAGGAAAGTAAATTAGTATTTACTCCTCTCCTCACTTCTCTTGTTTCTTCTCATCTCGTCGGCCCCTTTTCTTTTTTGTATTCCATTCTAAGCATTATTTACCATCTTTTTCGTGTACCATTACCAAGATAATTTAGATTTTTTTCTCGCAATCAAATACATTGCTGGAGTTCCCCAAACAACTCGTTAATTAAACACAAAGTTACAAATAAAATTTCCCCTAATTCTACAGAAGACGAGTGAGTTATCAAAACTTAAAGAAGTCCGACAGCTTTTCAAATTTTTCGCTTTCAATTTTTGCTACACGTAGAAATAAGTTACATCTAGTAGACTCAACATTAAAGTTCTTATCAAGAAAGTTCCCGCGTCTATAAAATAAAGCCTTTGAATCCAAGTTATAAACTAGCTTTTGTCGTGTTTTTTTTTCCTTTCAAAACGCTAAGCTGTGTCGGCTGCTGTGAGTATGAATTGAACTGTACAAGGTTGTCCAATCCGTCAACGTTATCCGCAGTATATTGTTTTCTATCTTCGAAGTAAACTTGAAATTCTTATCTCTTTTCTTTGTCATCTATATTTTAATTAGCTTCGAATTTCTTCATTACGTCTCATAAAGTCGTTGAATTTTGATTGGACCGAAGAATTTCTCAATGGTAATTGAGTTTCCGTGTACAGCTCAAAAACAATAGGGCTTCCTGAGTGTTTTTCAAATACGCTGTTGCAGATGGCTGGTAGCGTCTTCCTACACAGATAAAAAAACACTACTGAGTTTGAAGAGGCGGTTTCGACAGAATATTTCAGCCTCAAATATATTCGGTTTTCTGAATCATCTTGCCACCTTCAGAATACAAGTAGACCGGGTTTTTTTAAGCTAAAAAGAACCGAGTTGTTTGGGATTGAAGATGACTGGTAAGTCCTCAAAGAATATTTCATTTCTCAATTTGATTTTGCGTGAAGCACGCACAGCTTCTTTAGTATTAGTTATATCAACGATTTTTGGACTTAAAAAAAACTGTTTTTCTACAGATTATTGATTAAAAAAACTGTGGTTTAGGCTTCTGAGTTCATTACAAAATGTAACTCATGTTTTCTTTAGAATTTTAGTTCAGATTCCTTCGGTTAAAATCGAGTAAATCGCATAGAAATTTTCGATCTTTTATTTTCGTTCGATTTGGTTCGAGGCGAAAAAACGATTTAATCGAATTCACAATAACTTATAACTGAAAGTAAGACATCTTATGAACCCAGTTACGTTTATTTATTTCCTACTAAATTTTTCAAGAAAGAATAACTTTGTCGTTACATCATAAACATAATTCAAAACAATTATTTCATACCGCAAACAACTCATTCTTTTCTTTTTGTTCTGAATATATTTTTAGACGAGAATTTGAACGCGAACGACGGGGAAGATTCCATATTTTTCGGGTTTGTGAAATGGTTCAATATTGCCAAAGGATTTGGCTTTATAACGAGGAATGATGGGGGTGAAGATGTCTTTGTTCATCAGGTAAGCAATAACTTAGAAAAATACTTAGAATTACACGAGAAAATCAGTATTTTTAAATCGCTTTTTCACAAGAAAACCATTATTTTGAAGTAGTTTTTTAATAATTTTTATGTTCAAAAATTGCATTGAAACCGTATTGCGAACGCCCAGCCCTGATGCTTCAAACTCAAAAAATTTGAATTGGATTACTAAATATTCTTAATTTTATTTTCTACATGTAGATCTAAAATTTAGATAATTACCTAGAAAAAAAACTGCTCTTAGAATTGTACCGCGGATTTGTGTGACTGAGAAAATACTTTTCTTTCATTTTTACTCCTCGCTTGCTAGGTTCATTTTAAAACCAAATCTGTGATCCAAAACGTTTTTTTTTTCCTTCTTCTTTGAATCCTACTAATTATTTCCATAACGATATACATTAATCCTAACTTTAAACAAATCCTAAAAGCTATATATAACATTTTAAATGCGGTAAAATTAAATTCTACAAAACGACTAGTTTAAACGAAACGTTTTCTAGAGGAATTTTTTTTCTAGGGTAAACTTTGTGGTTTTGGGCATTTTTTCTTCGACTTGTGAGAGTGTGTCAGCTGTCATTTGCCAACACGATGTAGTTTACAGTAATATAGATTTTATCAAGAGAACGAAAAAATCTTACATAAAATCGGACTCTCTTTCTACGCATGGGAGAAAAATAGTTTGCCTTGTGTATTGTGATTGTCATTTTTTTTCATCTATTTTTTTGTGTGGATATTTGCTCTGTGGCTTTTGATGCAAATTTGTCACGGAAAAGACGACATTTACATTTGTAAGTCAGAAAACACGGCTCGTAAGTTCAGTTGGCATTCAAAACGCAGATCAGACAAATTTGACTGGATTTAGTTCATAATAACGAAAATGTAAAGAATGGACCAAGAATTTTTTGAAGTTAAAATCTCAAAAAAAATTTCTGTTAGCAAAATTTATCACAATGTGTTTCCAAACTCGGAATTTCGACCTGAGTGAATGTGCAGCTGTTTATTGATAAATAATTTTGCAAAAACCATGGGTAATTTTTTATTCACGGTACGATATGTCAAATAACATTGAAGTGAACATATAACAAAAGAATGTCTTAAGAAATTGTTAGGCTTTTGTTTTTGGCTTTTAAGCGAAATTGCCAGAGGCAACATTGAAAATCCGATTTTATCATATCACGGCTGTGAAAATTTGACTGTGAAATGGTTTCCATTTGATCAGAGCCAATCAAAAACCCTGAAAACAGACAACATTCAATGGAATCAGGAAGCCATTTGAATGTCACGCCCACTCATAACAAATATTTTCAACTGTTCTTTATAACTTTTTGCCCGATTTTATTTCATAACTTTTCCTCATTTGCATGCTAACATCTTAGAGTTCGTCTCAGCTTGTTCCCCCAAATTACTTATTCCCACTAAGACAGAATTTGACATGCAATAATTCCGTTTTTAAATTCACTAGCATTGAGTAGGCTTTCACTCGCTTTGCCAAGCACTGAAAAGGTTTTCCAAAAAAAATGACAAAGTGAACCACTTACACTTTAATGATTTTCAATTAACTTACATGACTGACACTGTATGGGTTTGCCGAATATTTCACAGACGCCAAACAGGTTTTCCAGTAACTTCAAGTTTCTGATGTTTTCTTGATATTTAACATACGTTTCCCATAAATCTATGAAACAACACTTCAAGGGCTTAATCGCCCATTCATTCATCATTAATTCAATCCCATTGTTCTATCTTTCTTTTCAGAGCGCAATTAGTTCCAATGGCTACCGCACATTAGGAGAAGGAGAACAAGTCTCATTCAAGATCACAGAAAGCGACAAAGGACAAATAGCTGTTTGTGTGACCTCTACAGATGGGGGGAAAATTAAAGGCGCGACGCGTAAAAACCGAACAAAACAAGGCGCTAGAAAATACACTTCTTTATGTTTTAACTGTAACAAAGGAGGACATAAAGCTAAGAAATGCCCGTACGAGAGGACAACAAGTAGATCTTGCCATAAATGCGGATCCAATATGCATATTATTCGCAAATGTCCACTAATCTTAGCTCATTCGAAGGAAAACTCCTCGGAAAATGGAGCCGAAATAACAAATGAAGGGGAACAGTACCGAAAGGAATGTGAAAAAATGGATTCCTGCAAAGAAAGTTCGTCAGAAAAGATCGAAATTGCGAAAATTAGGGACATGAACTATAATGAATCTACAGCAGCATGATGATGAGAGCTGTCACATGCTAAAATACGTCATTAGTCACGTGACAAAGGGGAGATATCTGAATATGTGATGCGGCACGTGATAAAAGGTTAAAGGTCACATTACCAATCACGTGACAATGGATGGGGATGTGTGATGTCACTGATCACGTGACAATGGCTGATGAAAGGGCCCTTCCTAGATGACCACTACCTTTCAGGACACGAAAAGGTTATAATAGGATAACTATTAATATCCTAATAATAAATCTATGAAGGTGGTCGTGGAACAAGATTACATCACAGTCAACGGGATGAAAGATGCTCTATTCATTAGGCAACACACTCCAGGTTCTACTGAGCTAACTGATCCTGCAATGCATCATGGTCTAGATTGAGGGTTCTGAAGGGGGGTCCAAATTCCATTTCCCAGCTCAAAATTTTACAACATCTCAGTCCCAGTCATGCAAAATCTCAGTCCGAGTTATAGAGTTAGAGATTTGGCAAAATCCCAATCCAAGTAATGACTAAATCCCAGTCCCCCAGTGCATGAAATCCCATTTTCCAAGCCCAAAAAAAGGTGAATCCCAGCTCCCATTTCACCCCTGCAGGACCCTCTAGATCTACACTGGGTGACAAACTGCTGCACAGGTTCAGAAGATTGGGGGGAAGTCAGTGGGAAAGTAATGGCAGATGTATCAAAATCACAGAGAAAACTGCAGCCTTAATAGAATGTGCAGTCATCTCCATTCCAACTTAATGGAGGGGGGAGGAGATTTTTTTCTCTGTGAAGGGGGTAATTAAAAATTAATCAAGACATGTAATAGTTATTTTAGGCTGGTGCTAACAAGAAAAGTCATGTTTTCTGTGTAAAATACGAGAGTTATTATATGATCAAAATGTTTACCATTGTTCAATGCTTGGTATTGTTTTGACAAGGATGCACAGAGGCATTGTGATCACTGTTCTGAAAACCACACATGAATGGATGAAGTATAATTTGACAAAACAAATCATAAATAATAAGTTAAATGAACAAAGAATCTTAATGCAAAAATTAATAAATTTACAAATAAATAATAAAATAAACAAATAAATAAACTGGGCAATAAATGGCCTGCCTCGTCTTCCTTGTTGCCCATCTGATTGCAGGTTATTTTAAAGGTTATTCACATGACGTCAAAGCACTTGGCTCAATTTGGAGGACAAAAAACAATTTTAATCTCTATAGAATTGGAACCTATAGTTTTGTCCTCTATATTGAGCTGCATTCCGACTTGCTGCAAGGGTACTATTCTTGGGATGCAACCAAATGACTCAAAATCCCTTGCGAGGGCATAGCCAGGATTTTATCTTAGGGGGGCCCAAAACCCATTGTCAGAACATCAACCAAAAAAAAAACAGCCAACCAAAAAAATGGCCAGCACAATGGAGGAGGGCCCTCCCCTGGCTACGCCCCTGTCTTGAGATATAGATAACAATGAAACAGCCCTCATGTTGGTTGATCTAACAAGAGTAGCTAATAAGGAATGCTTTGTTATGGTCCACCAACATGGCAGCCATGACATGACATGCACCCCAAAAATATCAAACTGGAAGGTCTACGATGAACCCTCTACTAATATACCTCTTGCAACATAGCCAATAGACCCCTTGCAGCATTCCAGAATGCAGCTCAATTTGGAGGACAATAGGTTTCATTTCTCAGAAGATTGAAATCCTTTTGTTTTGTCCTCCAAATTGAGCTGCTTTGACGTCACGTGAAAGGGGTCTATCGATCAGAATGCAGAATTTATTAAAGTCCACTAATTTGTTTACACTTAATACTAACAATTAATCAACCATTTGAAGTTTCAAAAAATTTTAATGGAAGTTTAATTTACCTTGAAGAAAACACAAAATAATGACTGATTTTCAATCAAGCTTTCGACTCGATATAGTAAGTAAAAACATTCTTCGTTCAGAAGGAATTGGAAAATATTTACAAAGTGGAAGATATTTTCGGGCAATAAAATACAGAAATTTTACCGAATCTGATACATAATTTTTCTAAAATACTTTCTTAAAATAAAATCCACACTTTCTACAAATCAAGGACTTTTTAATGTCAGATTAGCGACTTTAATTTAGCATACACGATTCATATGTAGGGACCATGTATTTAATGTTGATGAATGCATCTGGGCCTCCACGTCGTTCGAATCCTTCTAGCGTTTCTTGGATCAGATCTCCGACATTTTCTCTTCGTTGTTGACTGTAGTCAATACCATCGCCTGAATTGAGATTCTTATTCTTGAAGATGTTGAAAATCGGTAAAATTTGACGATAGTAGGGGACGAGAGCTTCGCCGACCAAGTCAGCAGATACTACAAGATGCTGGAGTGCTTTTAGAGTGGTGCATACGACCTTGGCGTTTCGTGTGTTTAACGCTTTCTTGATTGGGATGATAAGCTGTGGAATTACAGGTAAGATTTTGCCGCCTCCATGTTCAAGCATATCGTGGACTCCTTGTCTGGCGAAGAATTCATAAGGGTGAGATGTTTCGGAGAGTCCCTCGAAGAACAATGGAAGGTAATGGTGGTAGTCAAGTTTCTCAATCTCGACCTTCCAAGCAATTTTATTTCCTTTGGTGTCGTGTTCTAGAGCGATCGGGAAGTCGCCTCTTTCGTAACACTTCCTGAAGTTTGTTGGATCTGCTGGTCTTTCTCTGAATGCTCCGGCTGGTGGAGGATGTACGACCTGGAAGATCAGGATAAAAAGTGTTAAACAGGCCAAACAACATGGCTGAATGTACTTTTGATCTTATCTTATTTACCTTCGAGTTTTTGAGCCTGGATTTTGTGCTGAATCCCTCTGCTGTTAAAGAACGAGTCTTCTCGTCCCTAACGATAGAATGTGACTTTTCCTGTGGATATTAAGACAACGATTTAACACCAAACAAAGTCATAAACTAAGCAACCGGCCGCCATGTTCATATGTACTAGAAAAATCGTGTCAAATTTCTTAACGTTTTTTTCTCAACTTACGTGCGAATCTTTGGTTTTCTTCCCTTCGGTTGTTGGCCCAAATATATGCTCAGTTCTTGTCCTCATAGCCTGTGTCGTAGCCATGATGTAGAATTATAAAATCAGCTCGGAAAGACGTGTACAAAGACTGCTGTTTCTTCTTCAAATGCTGTTCTGTTGATCTGGTTGATGTGACGACTAAACAAATCTTTTCCCTTCAAAGTTTCCATGGCAACAGTGTGTTTCCCTGACTCGATTCCATATATGGTGAAAATAATTACCAGGCTCTCTCGACTCTTGAGCGACATTTTATAATTATTTCTACGGATTTCTACGAAGTTAATGAAATTTCTATTATTTTTTTCCTTTAAAATTAAGAAGATAACTTCAAAATTAAACTATATTTACGAGAGTCTGTCTTCTTTTTGAGAGACAATTTTTTCACTATTTTAAAGTCAGTTGTAGCATGACACAGGAAGCCCGCTCTATGTTTTCCTATTGTTTCCTATTTTTATTTCTCCTATTTTTAACTGGTAGAGATGATAGATAGCAACCTTTAAACAGTTTGTATACATCGAGTGAGCTTTTTAAATCATTTCAGATATACAAAAAAAAAATCCTGCAAAAAAATCCTGCCTTAGAATGAACTTGCTCTAATGAATTAATAAATATCTTAATATTTTAATACTAAAATAATCTAAAGTAATCCCATTCTATGACGTCATAAAGACGCGCATTCTCATTCCAAAGCCGGAAAGTGTTACGACTCATGCATCCCACATGTAAAGTGTCAAATAGCCTCTCCTGATATTAATAATCTTTCAATACTATGATGGTTGTGCTAGCTGCGGCTGCACATATAATAAAATTGGAACGATACAGAGAAGATTAGCATGGCCCCTGGCGCAAGGATGACACGCAGAATCGTGGAGCGTTCCAAATTTTTTTCTTCATGAGAAAAGATGAAAGATTTTTGTTACCTTCTTATTAATGCTCTGAAAAAATTTCTTTGGACTATATAAATATCAAAGTGAAATCACTTCTTGGACATACCTTGGACTATATATTTAGTAAGATTTCGTTAATTAAATAGATAAGCAAATAATTTTAAAAAGAACTGGAAAGAAATCTAACGATTCAAAACCAACGCTACTTGAAAAACGTATTTAGTGCGTTTTAACACAGGTAGCCCAAGCTCTACTCATGAATGATGAGAAAAATAAAATTACTAAACTTCTCTTAATTGAGCTAAAATTTTGTACAGATGTTAGAAATTAATAGAAAAACACATTATTCTCGTTCAAGGTAATTTTATTCAGAATTTACAAAATATTACGATAAAGCTGCCATGAGTAGAGCTTGGGCTACCTGTGTGTTTTTTTTTAACGGATGTTAAATTAATTTATTTGCAAATTTTGACTCAAATTTTGAGCCCGCAGTACGTATTCTTCACAAACAAAGATGGCAGCCGTTCCTGGGAATTTAAAGTTAGTCCAACCTTATTTTAAGGTAGCAAAAGAATATGAAAAGAGAGATCCTGTTGTAGCTTATTACTGTAAGTAGTTAGGGAGGATTTTGGGTTTATCTGTTGTATGATTTGTTGAAGAATTTCGAATGGGAAATGATCTAGAAAATGTGTTCTAAATCTTGCCATGACATCACAGTAAGATTTTTTTTTAAATCATTTTTTGTAACTTTTTCTAAGGTTTTTAAGCTTTAATATAAAAAAGAAGTTGAAAGTTGAAAAGCCTTTAAGGCTATTCGTTTGTTAATACATCTAAATCTCAAGAAGTTTTTTTGTACAAGCTGAAATCGAGGTTAAATGTTCTTGTATTTAAGTCTTAAATTTTATGCTTTCTTCTCATAAGCTTATATATTTACTGTAATTTTAGGCAGGCTATTCGCAGTCCAAAAAGGTATTAAGATTGATAGCAGGAGCAATGAATGCAAAAGCTTTCTTATACAACAAATGGACTTGTTGGAAAAGGTATTTATAAAATATATGCAGATAATCTTATGATGCATAAATTGAATAGACCTTATCGGCTTGGGTGTAATGTTGTCCCATTTCAGACCATGTATCATTCCCCAGAGTATCATTTCATTGTTTAACGGTTGCGCATGAGAAGATACATGAATATGGATACAACTCAAACAAAGAATCTTATTCTCAAGAGAATGACACGTGGTCTGAAATGGGACAACATTAACCCAAGCCGATGAGGTCTATGGAAGCCTGTATTGCGAGAGAAGCACTTCCACCATGTGCCGGAGACTTGTATCAGAGGGCAGAGCTTGAAATAGCAGACGGTCAGTCGTCGCTCATGATGACCAGCCAAATTAGTTTAAGCATGGTTATACCCTGTTTCTGGCTCAATTTTACTAGTTAAAATAACAAGCAATGTAAAGATATGACTGGACAAGTTACAATTCTGTCTGGACATTGTCTGGCCGGAATGTTATTTCAAGCCCTGAGAGGGATATAAAAGAACCACTGAAGGTACAGAAATCTTGGCATTGTCTAGCTGGCCTCTACAAATGATGTCTTACTTGTAATGTATGCACAGGATTATGTTTCTATGAAACTAGAGTCTTTTCATTGCCTGCAATTAAATATAAAATTATAAATGTATGTACATGTATAGAATTACGGTACTTTCGCTACCATGTACTTTCGCTACCAGTACCTTCGCTACCAATGACTATGCTTTCGCTACCATGTTGAAGTACTTTCGCTACCATGTCGAAGTACTTTAGCTACCAAAAATATTTGCAAACCAATTACATAAAAAAAACTTGATCAACAGTGATAAAACTTTATATCAACATTCGTAAAGGAATTACGGTACTTTCGCTACCATGTACTTTCGCTACCAGTACCTTCGCTACCAATGACTATGCTTTTGCTACCATGTTGAAGCACTTTTGCTACCATGTCGAAGTACTTTAGCTACCAAAAATATTTGCAAACCAATTACATAAAAAAAACTTGATCAACAGTGATAAAACTTTATATCAACATTTGTAAAGGAATTACGGTACTTTCGCTACCATGTACTTTCGCTACCAGTACCTTCGCTACCAATGACTATGCTTTCGCTACCATGTTGAAGTACCGGATACCCATGTATACAGCTATTTAAGAAAAGGTTGGTGAAGGTCCTGTTACTGCTTGCTTAACAAGCTTAAAATGTATTATATTCATATGTAAATAATGTCAACACAGAAGAAAATATGCTGCAAAAACCTGCAGACAAAGTTTAGGAAAATCCTATATTGTCGTAACCTTTCGCTGATTGAATTCACATCACCCATACTGCATTTCAGGCTTGGCATGCAACATGCAATAACAAAATCCTCACCAACTTTGTTTGAGATAGCTGTATCTCATTGAATGCACCCTAGGTGGTGATGAAATCTTTTTTAAATTTAAAAATTCTCAATCAAATGTGGTGATCAATATATTTTCTAGTGTAAGAAAGAATTTGGTCATGAGGAAGCTATAACCAGTGAAATGGTGGGACAAACATATATGGAAGAAAAAGCTACACAGTTGTTTCTGTGGGCTGACACTGAAGACAGAGCAGCAAGATTCAACAAGTAAGTATGCACAGAATTAAAAAGATTTTACCAATCTTTTCTAGATTTTACTAGACTTTGTTTAAGCTTGCATACGTTTTTTTTAGGAATGTGGTCAAATCTTTTTACACTGTTAGTCTCCTCTACGATACACTTGCACAGTTTGGGGAGCCTTCTGAAGAGGTAATTTTTGATAATATTTTATACATATTAATATACAAGCCAGAGGTCTCATATAATATAAGACCTCTGGCTTGGAAATATTCCTATCCCATTTCACACCATAAACCATTTCCTTGAAAATCATTTATTTGCCTTCCAGTAATGCTTGAGTATTTATTTACTTTAATTTTGAGTATTTGAGTACTTAAGTACACACCAGGGGAATCTACATGGCTGTAGCAGGGGGAGGAGCAATAATTTTGTACTGTATATTGAACACTGAAAATTTTAGGTCTGTTACTAATACATAGGGCATTTTAGAATATATATCACCCCCCTGATACTTTTGACCTAGGGCCCGCCCAATTTTTTTGGCCTTGCTACGGCCCTGAATCTAGGGTTGGTTCCGGGGATTCATCTAAACCCCATAAGCTACCATCAAACCCTCTTAATGAGGATGATGAACCCCACTAATTAGAAAAATATCCAATGTAAAATTCGTTTTGTTTTGTTTTTGAACCCCCCCTTTTTCTGTTTGGCAGTTTGGTATTTCGTACCACCATAGCAAAATCCCTAGTTCCACCCCTGCAAACTTATTTGGAAATGACTGAAACAAAGAATGATATTCTCAAGGGAATGACATGTTCTGAAATAGGAAAACACAGACATGATAGGAAACTAAGTTGATTCAGTTGTTATTTTGTTATTTGATACAGTCAGTACAGAGACAAAAATACTCCAAATGGAAAGCCACTTACATCAATAAGTGTTTAAAAGAAGGCACCACTCCAGTCCCTGGTCCCCCTGGGGGAGATGAAGATGCTGGTTTTGGAGATGAATTTGGATTTAGTGATACACAGGCACCACCACCCTCTTATCCCCCAAGTGGAGGAAGTGGTCTACCCCCTAATCCACATGATGCTGGCTACCCCTTTTCTAACCAGCCTCCAGCACAGCCACCAAGTTATAATCAGGTGTGTTCCATGTTGTCTCATTTTTGTCTTTATTTCCTAATTTAAATTAGTTTGAGAGTAAATGTCTTTCATTCCCCACTGTACTCTGAAGATGACTTCCTCTCAGGTTGTCGAAACATCAGTCTCCACCAACAACAGTCTTTCTCAAGACAGCACTCACCCAGACGATCACATTACTCACTCCATTAAATTAGTTTGTTGGTTATTGCTCTGTTTGTGGAGTTATCATACGTCAGTTGTTTTTCTCTTGGTACTCAACTTTTCCTCCCTGGTGAAAATCAACCCATCCTTTCCTCAGTGGTCCATGACAGCAAGATTCATTTTATTTTATGGGAATTTAAAACCAAAGCTACACTGTTTGGAAGCAGAAACAAGGAAAATCTCAGTGAATCAAACTACAGACCTTCTAGTCCATTTTTGTCACCCTTTGTTTGGCACAATACATCTCTAAAACAATAGTTGAACCACTGCAAGGAAAACTATGAGTTTGTACGTAGTAGCATACTTTAAAAGGAATAATCTCGTAGTCTTAGTCAAATCTAAAGCTCCCTGACGTCACACTTGTTCATCTATATGAATTTGACATTCTCCTTTATGTTTCACTAGCCTTCTGTGCCAGCAAGCACCCATCAACCAACTCCACCAGAACCAGAACCATCTTCAAGTGACACAGCATCTTCCAGTGGTATTAGCTCACAAGATTTTGACAAGGCACAAAAATTCTGTCGATATGCCCAAAGTGCATTGCAATATGAGGATGTTACAACAGCAGTAGACAACCTACAAAAAGCATTAGCTATCTTGCAACCCCACTAATGAAGTTAGGTTAATGAATTTTTTTGAGCACTTTTTTTTCCACAGGGAGCCCAATTTAGATAAACTTTTTAGATGAAAATACCATTTGTTGAGCTTTTTGTATTTGCGGCCAAGAAAGTGCTGTATAACAAATTTATAAAAATTGGGCTCCCTGTGGTTCTTTTTGGTACAATATGAGTATAGCTTATAAAGATCCACTTTGTACCCAAGGGGGGAGGGATGAGAAGCAATGTCCACATGTATGAGCACATTTCTAAAGACACCACTAGATAATAAGAAGAACTAATAAACGAAAAATCAGGTGACAAGATAACCTCACTGGAAGCATTTCCTGTTCTGTGGGTTTCCTGTGGTTGCCATGTTTCCACACTAAGACCAAGTACATTCCTAGCCCTTTGTTATAACAGCTTGAGAATGAACACATTTTGTCATAATCTTTATTGTTAATACTGTAGCATGTTGTAGCTATTTAAAAGAATACTGTTGCAAAATATTTGGATGTGCCACGCGATCCTAGCCTGAAGCTCTAGTTAGAGTAGAATGCATTGCTCAGCAGTCTTGGGTAAGAGACAACACTGCAGCAGCCAAGCAATGCAGGCTATGGTTACAGTATTTTACAAATTTAAAATCAGGGGCATAGCCAGGGGAGGGCCCTGATGTTATGATTTAATCCCTTTTAAATGAAATTGTTGTTCTGAGAATGGGTTTTGACACCCCTCCCCCCCCCCCCCCCCCCAAATCCTGGTTATTTTCTGAAAATTTTTATTTTTATTAATGCAATGAGAAACTAAGAAATATATACATGTAACTCAAGTTCTGTTAAAATAGATGGAAGAACTTTTAGGGTAATCTGCAAGTTGATAACAATAGACCTCTTTACCTTTGTATGCAAATTGCCCATTTCAGACCACATGAAATTCCCTTGAGAAATGTTCTTTTGTTAAAATATTTACACATGAAAGAATCAACTCCCAAGAGTGGCATCACATGGTCTGAAATGGGCACAACAAACAAGGAAGGTAAAGAGGTCTATTATTGCTCTAAGCCAGGAAAACATAATTGCTCTTAGGCAAATATTTCTACCAAGCTTTGAATTCTCAGGCTAAATAGGATGATCTTGTAAAGTTTTACAACCATACCATAATGGCATTTGTTATTGTTAGCATAAAAATAAAAGGAAAATATTATTATTACTATTACAATAAAGAATAAAATTCAAAAATAAACAAGACTTAGTTGTTTTTTTTTAAATGGGAAATTTTGCTAAAAATGGGAAAATATTTAAACTAAGAATAAGGAAAAGGACTTTCTTTTTGACTAAAAAAATGTGCCAATAGACCACCTTAACCTTGGGCATAGTGTTTTCATTTCGGATAATGAGTCATTCTCAAGGGTATCATTTTTTTGTTTAATGGTTGCATATGAGAAGACACATGAATATCGATACAACTCCAACAAAGAATCTTGGGTATCTGACTGACAGCCTAAGAGGTACTTGCTTACTCTCTGGTGGTTCTTTTTCTGATTTGTGATACTCTAAGCTAAGAAGTACCAAATCACAGATCTGGAACCCTAAAAGATATGAGGAGCTTCCCACCTTTTTCCAATCAGGGTACCTGCTAGGCTTACCCCTAGCCCCTTGGTATATGGGAGTAGCTCCCCCATGGACTTGCTCACTGTTCTATATTCATATTTGTTATTGTAGAGGTTGTCCACTATTTAAGGGAAAGGAAGATAAGCAAGAGGCAAGAAATTGGTAAAGGTTTGTTTTGCCGAATCATAAAAAAGGGGGGGCCAAAAAAAAGGGCGTGGCTCTACCCAAAATTGGCCAAAAAGTGGTTGGGGGTTGGTCAGTCGGTCCATCTATTTGTCTGCCTGTCTGTCACCTTGTCCATCCCTCAGTCTGTATGTATATCCATCAGGTAACCAACAGTTTTTGCAGGAGCCAGGGCCCCCTCAAAAAATATTGGGGGGGGGCATGTGACCCCCGGTCCCCAGGCTTCCGCCACCCCTGGTTTGGGTTGTTTTGTAAAATAAAGTAATATCCCTAGGCCCCCTTCCAACTAAACCAAAAAGTTTAATGCCAAACACAAATTTATTTTTAGTAACTAATGTTTTCTTGAAATATTTGGAGCGTTTCCGGTTCCGGTGAATCTATTCGACCGAGTCCTCTGTACGGAAATCCGGCAGCGCGATTAATGTTCACGATGATATGACCACGTGACTAGACCATCAACATGGCTGCCTGGTTGAGCCGAGATGGGAGCAACGTGCACCAAAAATCGTAAAATTTACCTCCAAAATGCAGACAAACCAGGATGAAAACCACCAAGCACCTCTCGTTGGACATTGAACTTTGAAATGGTACAACCTAAACCGCGTTTTGTTTGGAATTCCAAGAGATTATCGAGTGAGAATAACTGACTGAAGCTTGAAGTCAGCTCTGACCACAACTTGGCTCGAGAAGAGCTGGTCTTTTGGGGTTTTCGGGGAATTATTTTCGTCCGAAAAAGACTCTAAAGATATCCCTTTTGTTCTGTTAAAGGTAAGGAACACAGCTTGAAGTTCTAGCCTTTTAAGAGTGAGTTTGAGCTAGCGAAGGAGATGCAGAGAGTCGTACTTCAAAGTCAGAATTGCACCTTGGAAAATCTGCTGAGGCCATTTCTTAAACTCGAGATACTCCTACGCTTTTTTCAACTTACTTCTATCCTCCATCCTTTCAAACTCCCTCCCATAGATTTCCATTCCTATACAAGGCCATTTTTGTCTTTACCTCGCAAATTAATAAGCAAAATTTTTCCTTCTTCGCGCTGAATAATTGTTCAGAAGACATAGCAATAAGACTTCCTCCTTCCAGAAAAACTCGCTCTTTTAAGCATAGTTATTATATTTTTATGTTATTTATTTTGACTTCTGTTCTTCCAGAGTAATTATCTTAAGCATTTTCTAACATTTACTTCCAAAATACCTGCTCCGAATGCTTGAGGAAATCTTATCAAGTATTGTAATCCGACAAAATAAATCGTGAATGTGGAAAATGAAAATGCTAACTCGTTAAATATTGTTTTTGTTCACGGTTCTCTTGACCAAAACATAAAGAATTAAAAATTATTCTTATAATTGTTTTGATGTTAAAGCTGTCTCACTAAATATTGTTTTTCATAGGATTATAATCCAACATATACAAATCTCAAAAGTAACTTGATTTATTTACCTTTCTGAGATAAAAATCAAAATCGAAAATTTCCTTGAATTTGGTCGTCTGGAATTACTATTGAATTTTGGATTAAAAACATGAGAATGTGAAAATTAACTCCTAGTGTAGACCTCATTTACACTGTACAACTCAATCAGAATTATTCCAATAAATTATGTTCATCTTGGTTGCACAAATTCTGTAGCTGGCTATTTTGTAGTCTAGCTTCTGATTTTAAAATGTTTTCAAAGCCATTTGAAATCTTTTGCTATCTTAAATTATTACATATATATGTTTGAATATACTTTTGTTCATTTGAAGTACAAATCAACTCATTTTTGTAAGATAATGTATGGCACTATCTACAAAATCTAAATTTTCTGATTCCTTGATTTTTTGATTTTCAGTTTTTTGACTTTGATTTTTTATTTCATATTCGATTTTCATTTCATTTTCGATTCTACCGACAAATCATAACATTTTCTAAAGCAATATTTTTGATTAATGGAGCTTACATCTATGTATTTTAAAGAATTTATAACCTCTAAAACTGTGTTCCAAATCTGTTAAAATTGTACTCCAAATCTGTGAAGAATTCTGTAAAAATTTAATCAAACAGTTGGGAAAATCCTCTACTTTAGTTTCATTTTCATTTTAGATTTTCTTAATTACTATTATCATCATTTGTATCTTTTTAATTTCATAATAATTTCATATTTCTTCTAATTGTTTTACAATATTCACAGTAGTAAATAATTCCTAGTCGAGGCATTAAATATGTTGCACCCTAAGAATGGTTAAGATTATTTCTGTTTTGATAACACTGCCTTGAAAGAAGCCGTAGGCTATCTAGAAACAAAATATTTTCTAAGAAATACTCAAGAGTGGTTGTTAAACTAGAGGTTCTTGTTTAGACATTTGAGTAGAACCTTCATCTGTTTTTCCATTTCAGACCAGGTCTCATTTTCTTGAGTATTATTTCTTGTATTTAGCAGCAAGATGTCACCCATTTTCTTATAACACCACCCAGATGAATAGCTATTATTCAATTGTCTGGGTTTTTGGCTTCTGTCAATCAACTTCTCAACGGTCTGAGCTAGTAAATTTGTGATTGATGGCTGCCAAAAACCCAGATATCTTAAGCTGTTGGTCACATGATTATGAAAATGGGTTTAATATATATGTGCTTGAAGAATCTTATCAAGTGAATGACAAATGGTCTGAAATGGAAAACCAGCGATAAGATTGATTCTTCCCACAACAGAGTATAACATATTATGTACATTTCCTGTCATTATTAATCATATGGTTCATAAACATTGATCAGTATCAAGCCATCTTCCCTTATGGCCAAATGTGATTGAGCAGTTACTCACTTTTCCATTAGTTTTGTGATATCATTGCACTAAGATAAGTATAAGGAAACCAGTCTGACAAATGTGAAATTAACTAGAGGATTTGATTGGATTAAATCGTAATAATTTTCAGCAATCCAGATTGTTGATTTCCATTTTTAGATTCCATTTACAGCAGCTGCAGGTTACATGATAGTTGACAATGGGGTAGTGGAGGTAGTCTGTGGGGGAGGGATGGTAGTTGACAATGGGGTAGTGGAGGTAGTCTGTGGGGGAGGGATGGTAGTTGACAATGGGGTAGTGGAGGTAGTCTGTGGGGGAGGGATGGTAGTTGACAATGGGGTAGTGGAGGTAGTCTGTTGGGGAGGGATGGTAGTTGACAATGGGGTAGTGGAGGTAGTTGACAATGGGGTAGTGGAGGTAGTCTGTTAGGAAGGGATGGTAGTTGACAATGGGGTAGTGGAGGTAGTCTGTGGGGGAGGGATGGTAGTTGACAATGGGGTAGTGGAGGTAGTCTGTTGGGGAGGGATGGTAGTTGACAATGGGGTAGTGGAGGTAGTCTGTGGGGGAGGGATGGTAGTTGACAATGGGGTAGTGGAGGTAGTCTGTTGGGGAGGGATGGTAGTTGACAATGGGGTAGTGGAGGTAGTCTGTGGGGGAGGGATGGTAGTTGACAATGGGGTAGTGGAGGTAGTCTGTGGGGGAGGGGTGGTAGTTAACAAAGGGGAAGTGGAGTTAGTATGAGGGAGGGGTTGGTAGTTGACAATGGGGTAGTAGGTAGTCAAGGTAGTGTTGGGAGGGGTAGTAAATAGTAGTGGAGTAGTTGGTAGTCAAGGTAGTGTGCAGAGGGGTAGTAAATAATAGTGGAGTAGTTGGTAGTCAAGGTAGTGTGCAGAGGGGTAGTAAATAATAGTGGAGTAGTTGGTAGTCAAGGTAGTGTGCAGAGGGGCAGTAAATAGTAGTGGATTAGTTGGTAGTCAAGGTAGTGTGCAGAGGGGCAGTAAATAGTAGTGGATTAGTTGGTAGTCAAGGTAGTGTGCAGAGGGGCAGTAAATAGTAGTGGATTAATTGGTAGTCAAGGTAGTGTGCAGAGGGGCAGTAAATAGTAGTGGATTAGTTGGTAGTCAAGGTAGTGTGCAGAGGGGCAGTAAATAATAGTGGATTAGTTGGTAGTCAAGGTAGTTCAGGGTAGTGTATTTCTGCCATGCATTACTGAAATCAAAATTAATAATACTCAAGGGAATGATACTGGTCTGAAATGGGAGAATAGTACATACATCTATTCATAATGATCTCTTCCTATCAGAATTCCTGTTATCATGAAGCCATTGCAATGTGGTACAGACTTATTTGCTTTTATCTTAATATTAGCCATAATGTCAAGAAAACACAGTACATTATTAAAGGAAGAAATAGACGAGGAAGAAGAGGGATCAGGATCAGGTGGAGACAAGAAGAAAAGAGAGAAAGAAAAAGATGGAGGTATAATATTCAAAAAAATCTTGAAACAACCTCTGGGCTGATCTAAGTCAGGGCATGGCTAACTCACAGATCAAACCCTGAAACAACCTCTGGGATGATCTAAGTCAGGGCATGGCTAACTCACAGATAGAACCCTGAAACAACCTCTGGGCTGATCAAAGTCAAGCCATGACTAACTCATGGATCAAATTGGAATTTAGCATGCTGGGTTTTGAAGAGGGAGGAAAACCAGAGGACCCAGAGAAAAACTCTCAAATCAAGGGAGAGACCTAACAAATTCTACTTAAATGCCATGTAAAGTTCAGGAATTGAAACTGAAACCCCAGTGGTGAAAGGGGGGCTCTGGTTTTCTTTCCACATGAAACATCATTGGGTTCTTATTTCAACTTCGTTACCTTTGTCACTGATTTAGCATTTTATTGTTCTTATAGTAGAAAAGAAGAAAAAATTTCACAAGAAAGGAGGGGCTGAGAGAAGTGAAGGTTATTATAATGACGTCATGACAAAATCGGCAAAGCCAAAGAGTACTGCCATCAGTACTGCTGCAGTAAATCCAAGTGCAGAAATGGTAACTTTACCAGTGCACACTCAATCCTCAGGAGTCATCCCCCCACCATTACAACCACCCCCTCCATCTCATCAGAGTCATCGACATCATGTAGCACAACAGAACTACAGTATGGCTGCTTCTCCTAATGCTCAAGCGTATGCTATGCAAGGCATGCAAGGACAGGTTGGTGTGCAACAGATGCCAGGAGTACAGCCTATGCATAACCAGCAGGTTCCAGTTGGACACTGGCAGCAGCAGCAAGCCACGCCCCAAAGACTCCTACCCCCTCCTGGTACTCAACATGTTCAAATGGTACAACAACCATTCCAACAAATACAGGCTCCCCAGCCACCCCACCCTCAGGCCCAATTCACACCCCAAGGGCAACAAGTTCAGTACCATCCGCACCCCCAACAGCAAGGATATTATACTGTGGTACAGTATCCCCATGGGGTGACCGGGGGCCCTAATCAGATGCCTGGACAAGTAGTTGCATACCAAGCACATCCTATAATGGTCCAAGCACAGCCTGTTACTGATGACCAGGGTAATGTCTGGACACCTGTGGCACCCCAGAGCCCGACCAATCAGGGGCAGGTACAACAAGAGGCAACCTGGCCACAGCATCCTGAAGGTGAGTTCAATGTTTATAGTTATAAATTATTTTATATACACCTATTTCAAAAAAGGCTGTCGCAGCTGAAAGCAACAAGCAACAACACAAGATGGCAAAGAACATCTGCATTTTACTCCTTATTCATCATTTAGACGCGATTATTTTAGTCGTTTTGTAATGGTAGGCTGCAACCGTTTCAATTCTTTAAGCTTGTCCCAAATTTTCAGCTCATTAAGGTATTGTTTGCAAGTGGTCTTGACTTGTTGCTTGTCGCTTGTTGCTTTCAACTGCAACAATCTTTATTGAAATAGGTGTATATAATATGTGCATTGATTGGCTGCCTACTGTTTGAGAATCAAGGGTGGCCTGTTATCAGTAACGTTGAGCCTGAAATGAAGTATGACCAATCTAAAACTAGTTTGGCCATTCATCATGACTGGTGACTGACTGGCCACTATTTTAAGCCCTGTCGCTGGGTCTCAGTTTCAATAACTACCAGTATTTCCCAACTTTCACAATGAAGTAATAATCATCCAATACTTTTGGGGTTTTTTCCCAGGAAATTGGGCAGGACAGCCACCTGGTACTGCTGATCCAAACTGGCACCCAGGCATGGCCGCAACACAGGATCAACAAAGAGAAGGCAACTGGGCAGCATTTGACGGCAGCCCTCCATTTGAAACTAAAGCTCATACGACCAATAGAAAAGAGATAACAATGTCATGGAGAGAGAGTCCTGACAACAGCTCAAGTGATGAAGAGATTGACCGCAGTAGCTCACCAGAGCTTGCTGGTGAGGAGGGTGAAGGTCTTTTGAGGTAAGCTTTTTTGGAACTATTTAAAGCAGATTTCAGCTTGGGTTGTACAGTTTTAAGGTGTTTTCCAGTAGTTTTTTATTGACCACACTTTTCATGTTCATCTAGCGAATTGAAAACCTTTTCCTGGTATGATCAAAATGAATTTTACACCAGACATCAAGCATAGATGGAAGTTTTGATTGATGTCAATTTCAACTCGATCGGCGTTTCCATGGCAACGGAAAACAATGATCGTTGAAATCAGTTTTCCTTGAATATCTCCCGTTTTCGATGAGCTTCAGAAAAATGACTATATACATGCTAAACTTCGCATTCAGGCACAGCTATTCAGATGATAATTAGAGGGTTGGATTAGAGCGATTTCGAATAAATCGCAAAAACATTCTGTGACCACTTATTATGATACTGGAAACTATAGCAGAACAAAAAAATCCTTCGCGTTCGCAAAATAATGTCAAACTACTGCTAAACGTTAGCTGTATTCATTCGTTCGTTTGAGAGATAATTTTGAAATTGCTAGGAAGGTGAAATCGTTCAAACTATTTTACTGAAAGCACCTGTACAAGAAAAATTCTAACTCCGCAAAGAAAAAGTTTTCACAAATGTTGCTTTCAGGAAAGGTAAATAGATATTGTAGGTAACGTTTAGGTGCTTTCAGTAGAATAGTTTGAACGATTTCACCTTCCTAGCAATTTCAAAATTATCTCTCAAACGAACGAATGAATACAGCTAACGTTTAGCAGTAGTTTGACATTATTTTGCGAACGCGAAGGATTTTTTTGTTCTGCTATAGTTTCCAATATCATAATAAGTGGTCACAGAATGTTTTTGCGATTTATTCGAAATCGCTCTAATCCAACCCTCTGATTATCATCTGAATAGCTGTGCCTGAATGCAAAGTTTAGCATGTATATAGTCATTTTTCTGAAGCTCATCGAAAACGGGAGATATTCAAGGAAAACTGATTTCAACGATCATTGTTTTCCATTGCCATGGAAACGCTGATCGAGTTGAAATTGACATCAATCAAAACTTCCATCTATACTTGATGTCTGGTGTAAAATTCATTTTGATCAGACCAGGAAAAGGTTTTCAATTTGCTAGATGAACATGAGAAGTGTGGTCAATAAAAAACTACTGGGAAACACCTTAAAGAAGTCAAGGTTCAAGTAGCAGTAGTGTATAGGCCTCTCACCTTCAGGATCCATGTTTGATTCCTTGACTCAGAATTCTATGTAGGATGATTTTGTTGGGTCTTCCCATTGATTCAAGGGTATTTCTCTAGGTTCTTTAGTTTTCCTCCCTCCAGAAAACCTGACAAGCTAAGTTCCAGTTTGATCTGTGAGTTAGCCATGTTCTTACTTAGATCAGCCTAGAGGTTTTTTCAGGGTTGGATCTGTGAGTTAGCCATGCCCTGTCTTAGATCAGCCCAGGGGCTGTTTCAGGGTTCAATCTATGAATTAGCCATGCCCTGTCTTAGATCAGCCCAGAGGTTGTTTCAGGGTTCAATCTGTGAGTTAGCCGTGCCCTGACTTAGATCAGCCCAGAGGTTGTTTCAGGGTTCAATCTGTGAGTTAGCCATGCCCTGTCTTAGATCAGCCCAGAGGTTGTTTCAGGGTTCAATCTGTGAGTTAGCCAAGCCCTGACTTAGATCAGTCCAGAGGTTCTTTCAGGGTTTGCTAAAATTGAAGGATTTTTAAGTAAGATAAAAACCTACAATATTTAAACTGCATGAAAGAGCTTGAAAAATATTAACCAAATCATTTAGGTGTACTGTAATTCTTGCTGCAAAAATATCTATTTGTTCAAAAATTACAGTATATGATTCACAAGAATTTGCATATTATTTTGTAGTTTTTCTTTGCACATCAACAGAGAAAGAATACTTAGAGAAAATCACAATATTTAAAGGATTGATTCCTGTACAGAAAGAGAAAAATTGTGTTACTGCATGAATTATTTATTACTTGTTATGTTAATGATGTGATACCTGTCATTGGTCAGCATAATTGTTATGAAAACAAAGGAAATTAGAGAACCATAGAATATTCTTTGTTTTTCTGGAGTAGAATTACCATAATATGATAAGATTCACAGCATTAAACAATCTTGGCTCTCAAAAAAATGGTATCCTAGATTTCTAGGCCTGATAGATGTAGAACAAGAAGAATATTCTTAAGGATTTTCAAGAGGTTTAAGATTGATGGTGTAGTTTGAGTTTAAGTGTGAATCTGTTCATGCACACTGGTTTATTGGCACGATCGATGAGCATCAGTAAATCTTGACAACTCCATCTCGATGTAACTGTTGGAATAGAACGTTATCATGCCTCAATCAACGTGAGAACATATTCTTATGCTTTCTTAAGTTTTTTAATAGTTTAACAACTCTGTAACATATTTAAGATGCTTTATTTTTGTCACGATGTGCATCAGTGAATCAGCTCCAGCGAACGTTTACAAAAGGAATACTATCAAGCATCCTTCAACATGAGAACTTAAATTCTCTTATTTTTTGATATTTAGTAACAATCTAGTACTATACAGTATATATAATGTTGTAGATCAGTGTTTTTATTAATCAATTTATTTTTCCTTTTTAGTGTTGACAAAAATTATTTATGATTAACTCTAATAATAAATTTGTATGTTAAGACAATAAATTTGTGTCAGAAAACAAATAACCAAAACTAATACTCTTAACTAACAATTCCTGAACATTTTTCTGTAGTTTTAAGTTGCGACTTCATGATATTGTCAGACTTTTAGCTCTGTTAACAAACATACAGAAATATCTAAGTTGTAAATTTTATTATTTTTAATGTATTCTGACTTCAAATCAGAACAAATTGTAGAAATTTTTTACTTACTTTATTAGCAAACATTCCCTTTTATTCTTGTGTGACTAACAGTTGTTTTTGCTGTACAGATAGCTTGCAGATTGCTGATATATTTCTAGAGCTCTATCTTTGACTAGCTTTACTGATAGCTTACTATGTTTCCAGGGCTCCATCTCTGACAAGCTTTGCAGAAAGCACCAGTAGTATTGAGGAAGAAGGGGAAGAATCTCCTTGGAAGATACAGCCTGAACAACAGGAATACTACACTAAACAATTCAAAAGACTGCAGCCTACCGATGGTGGTGTTATTAAAGGTATGGTCTTAAGATATCATTCTTATAGCACAGGGGCGGTATGGAGTTTTCGTGTGAAATCGCGTACAGGATTTTTAATTTTCGTGATCTGTGATGAGCATGTTATAAATGTTGTGAATTATGAATTTTCTTGAATTTGAAGGTTTGACAATTTCTGTGATCCATGATCATCCTTTTTAAATTTTCGTGAACCGTGCCAAAACCCCCACTTACTGCTCCTGATACGAAGAAATCAAGTCATTAAGCATGGTGGAAATTGCTATAGTGAATACTTTTTGTTTTTTTTGTTTTTTGATGCAGGTCCCAAAGCAAGAGATTTCTTTTTAAAATCCAGTCTACCTTCAGAAACCCTTTCCAAGATTTGGTAAGACAATATCTTTATCATCTACTAGAGAGATAGACTATCAAGGCAGCACTTGTTCTTAGTAGGGTGTACAGAGGAATCTCTAGGAGAAAAGGTGGTAACCAGTTAGACCAGTTATTAACTGCCTGACTCACTCCTCTCTCTGAAATTCATGGTATATATACAATGCTTATGGTATTTAAGTAATATATGAAATATTACCAGCCGAGAATGTTTAGTTTACCATGGTGTAAATAAGCAAGAACAACACCCTAGATGTCCTGTTGACTGACTGACGGCTGTTTTAAGGCCACTTCTCAATCATTTAATGGCCATTTCTCAAATGTTTAAGGGCCATTTCTCAATCGTTTGAATTTTCATATTTAGCATTTATACAAATAAAGTTGTTGTTGTTGTTGTTGTTGTATATTTTCCCAATTGTTTGTCGATTAACTGTCTCCCGTTGGTAGTTTCTTTTCTTAAGAAACTGTCGGCCATGCAACGGCAAGTTGATGGTGGACTGTCAACAACAAATGATGGACAGTTGATTGACAGGACATTTGGGGTACTGTTCTCTTGCAATTTACCCACTATGGTAATATTATAATGTTTCCCTGATGATGGATCAGAGACCTGATCACTGATATTATCAATGTGTTGTTTACCATAACAGGCACCTATCAGACATCAATAAGGATAACGCCTTGGACCTAGATGAATTCTGCATAGCGATGCACCTTGTGGTGGCATTAAGACATGGATTAGAGTTACCATCAATATTACCAGATATACTGTTATATCACAAATGCCAGGAAATGGCTAATGGTATGTTATAAGATGCTTTTTCTTCCTTTTGGAGTAGATTGTATAGAGCGGTTTTCATATGAGTGGGATTCAAATGATAGGACAAAATCATAGCTGTTCTATAGCCATAACTATGGGTTGTAATATTAAACATAAATAGCATTTATAAAGTGCCATTTCCAGAAGCTCAATAATGTTGTGATCAATAATGGTTGATTGCTGGAAGACAATGGGAAGCCATTTCGATGTTAGAGCATATCGTACAATGTGTGTGCAGTAAGAAAGTACTGTGTGTTTCCCACTTCATGACAGTGAAAATACACAGTAAATAGCATAGCTGTTTATTATATTCATTTATGAAATACATTAACTGAGTTCTAATGTGCACTCTGATTAAAGTAACATTTTGGATAAGAGTATCTAAAATGCTGATATAATTTTTAAAATTTCTGTTAATTTTGAATTTTTTCATTTATGTGCTTGTTTATTTTATAAAATTCTAGTCATAGTTTCATTTACTTCTCTAGTGTTGTCTCAAAAAAACTGACTTTTATATTTCTTAATTATTTATAAACCTTTTGTCATTCCATAAAGATGATTTGTCTGGTGATAGAATTTCACCATTACCAGAAAATGCTGGACAAGAGAATGTGGATACAATACATGAGGTGAGTGGGCACTATTAACATGAGATTATACAATCATCAGTTAAACATGAGATCATACAATCATCAGTATCAGTATCATCAGTATACTATATACCACCACCACCATCATCATCAACATCATCACCAACCACCATCATCATCATCATCATCACCAACCACCACCACTATCATCAACATCATTACCAACCATCATCATCATCATCATCATTACCACCACCATCATCATCATCATCATTACCAACCACCACCATCATCATCATCATCATTACCACCACCATCATCATCATCATCATTACCAACCACCACCATCATCATCATCATTATCACCAACCACCACCACCATCATCACCATCATTGTCGTCACCATGACCACCATCTTCATCACCATCATTATCATCACCACAACCACCATGACCACTATCATCATCATCACCAAACACCAACACCACCACCATCAACATCATCATCCTCACCAACAACCACCACCATCATCATCATCATCATCATTGTCATCACTATGACCACCATCATCATCATCATCACCATCAACAGCATCATCACTATATCTATATCTGTATCACCAGTATCATAATTGCATGATGTCTAAATGCATGGTTAACTTGTCTTAAATTCAATAATTAAACTTTTTCTAAGATAACTGCATGATTCATTCTTGTTTGCACTCAATTGTACTGTGTACTGCACTTTTCTCAAGGTTTCAAAGCCATGGGCACGTTATAGACCATCCTCTTACTCAGATAGATCAAAGCTAGTCAATCACATCTCTTTCGTAAGTCCATTCATTCCATTCTTTTATATGTTTGTGTGTGATGTCTGTTGGTCTCATATGCACTCTTACTTTTCTTATGCAAGTACTGGTATTCCAAGCACCCCTATGTGAGAGGTTCTTGGTGGGGGGTGGGAGAGATTGAGAAGGTCTAAGGATGTCTAAGAATGGTAAATCGCATAGGCCAGAAAATATCTATGCCTATCTCAGAGAGGGGATTGGACTTTCCAAGGGGTGGGGAGGGTCTGAGGAGGGTATATTGTGTAGTTCCAAAAAATATCCATACCTCTCCCACAGAGGAGGATTGGAATTCCCAAGGGGTGGGGAAGGTCTGAGGAGGGTATAAGCCAGTTCAAAGTTTAAGAATCGTTTTTAGTGCGCATGCGGTTTTATCCCGAATTTCTCACCTTTTGTTTAAACCTTCTTTTGTTTTTAATTAAACAAATGAAGGTGAGAAATTCGGGATAAAATCGCATGCGCACTGAAAACGATTCTTCAACTTTGAATTGGCTTGTATTGTGTAGTCTACCAGTTTGTTTCATATTAGTATACTAGGAATCAATATCATGCCATGATTGATTTAATCACATGATGTACTTGCTCATCCTGTAGGATCATTCTGCTAGTAAACCAATAACCTACAGAGACTCTAAAGAAGAACCCAGTGATGCTCGACCTCGTTCTCTGTCAGACCCATCAATCAACGAGGACCACCCATCAGATATGTCCCGTAAGATCTCAATGCCAACCTCTACTGTCTCCAAGTCTACAGCTGATGGTTCGCTCAGTCCTGGACCTACAGTCAGTATTGAGCGGCCGAGAGCCGCAGCTAAGTTCAGCTTACTGGACGCTCAACCTGGACAGCTTCTGCCACCACCATCTGGGAAGTTTGGTGGCTGGACACCCACAAAACCTGACAGAAAAGATTCCTACTCGGGAGAATCTGATGAGGACACAGATGAGGACTCTGACGAAGAAGAAGACAAAGATTCAAGACCCATGTCACCTGGTCAGACCATGCCAATGCCGCCTGTCCCTGAAGACAACACCCCAGAGTCTCCTCGCACCCCTCCTGCATCTCCCCAACGTGGATCTCCAGTACCCCAACCAGTGCTCCCTGATTCTGAAAAAGTCACCAGGAGATTAAGCAAGAAAAGCAGCGAGCGGCCAAGGTCTGCTGGTGATTTGAATGAAGTAAAGCCACTGTCATCAAATGAGAGTAGTGCTGGTTCAACACCCACTAATAGTAGTATTGGGTCTGACGGCAAGAAGGAACCACCCCCACCACCACCCCCTAGGAATAAGAAAGGTCATTCCAGGTCATCTTCATTGGATCTTAATAAACTTTTTGCTTCAAAAGGAAAAGAGAGTAGAGGTGAGTTCAACTATTAATATTTTGTTGTTTTGCGGTGATCATATAATCGCCGGTTATGAGCCCTAAGTTGCTGCCACACAATGCGATGTTTCATGCGACGTCGCAAAAATTAGACACCCCATATGTGACCACCTGTTGGACGTTGCATGTGATGTTGCAAAAAGTAGAAACAACTATTACATTTGCAATATCACGTGCGAAGAATCTCACCACGTGAACAATGTCACATGGTGTTGATCTAAATGTAAGCAAAACGGCTATACTTGAATTTCATTGGTTGAGCCTGGCCAACCACAGGAACCCCAATCTAAATCTCTCATGAAACAACTCTTATTCATCTATATCTTGTCTTCTTGTTTCAGCCAATACGATTGGATCTCCTACCTCAAGTCAAACTAGCCAGGTAAAATAGACTGCTCAAATTCATCCAACACTGCTATGCTCTTTAGTTAGAACCCAGGAATCAAACCCAGGTTGTATTTGTGAGAGGAACCACATCAGTGACTTTCATGGGCACATTTTCCATGGTCTTCATATAAAATCTCTTTAATGATTCTGTTTATAGCATAGTCAGAATAGCGATATAACCACATCTTCCAAGACTCCTGGGTCCAAGCAAGAAGAAGAAGAAGACGGAGAAATCAAGAAGTCAAAAAAAGATGTTGCGAAGGAAGAGAACTTTGCTGATTTCAGTAATTTTGAAACATTGGTCAAAGCACAGAGTAAAGATTCTGAGAACCAGATGACTGCACCTGCTCAGGGACGTACTCATAGGCGCTCTCTTTCTCTTGATCAAGGCCAGGTACGTATGGTTGAAACATGCTTCGTTTTTATCGCATTCTGGTTTGATCCTTCTTTTGGGTGTTTCTGAGGTTTTTAAAGAAAAAAATGTTTTTATTTCTTGTTGCGTGAAGTTTGATGACATATGGTACTTTTGTAATTTGCTGCTGTTGTTGTTGTTGTTGCTATTGCTGTTGTTGTTCCTGCTGCTGTTGCTCTTGTTGTTGCTGCTGTTGTTGCTGCTGCTGTTGTTGTTGTTGTTGTTGTTTCTTATACTTTGTATTTTTACCCAGGATTATTTGCCAAAGGTCACAAAACCCATCAATAATGAAGGTATGTTGACCACAATGTTCTTTTACAACCACTTCAAATAGAACTGTTTGCCTTTTTTAACCATTTCCATTTATTTCAGTGGTAACGAGAACAAATAATGGACCTGCTAAAAAACAGGAGGCACTACCTAGACCTGTACCTAAACTGGTGGGTAGAAAAAGGTTTTCTTTTTTCCCTTCGTTCGCTATTATTTTTCCTACCTTCTAGTCCTTTCCTGTCTTTCTTTTCCTTTCCTTCTTTCCTTCCTTCGTTTTTTTCTTTCTCTCTTTCATCCTTCCTACCGTTTGTTCATTGAGTTATTTCCTTTCTTTCGTTTGTTTGTTTCTTCCTTCCTTCCTTTCTTTTTTTCTTTCTTTTTTTCTTTCTTTCTTTCTTTCTTTCTTTCTTTCTTTCTTCCTTCTTTTCTCTCTTTCATTCTTCCTACCGTTTGTTCATTGAGTTAATTCCTTTCTTTCGTTTGTTTGTTTCTTCCTTCCTTTCTTTCTTTCTTTCTTTCTTCCTTCCTTTCTCTCTTTCATTCTTCCTACCGTTTGTTCATTGAGTTCATTCCTTTCTTTCGTTTGTTTGTTTCTTCCTTCCTTCCATTCTTACTTTCTTCCTTCCTTTCTTTCTTTCATCCTTCCTCCTTTTCTCTGTCTCTCTTGCTTTAGCTGGCTGTTTTCTTTTCCTTTCTTATCACTATTCACAAACTTATTATTCGAAGATCAAATGAACTAAGAAAAGTATAAACGTTATCTTTGTAGAAACCGCCTGGATCGCCTCCTGTAAAATTATTAAAGCTTCCCGATAGAACACCAAAGAAAGAAGGCTCCGAGGAAAGAAAACTTAAAACAGAACCCCCTAAAGTTATTGTCAAGTAAGTCCAGTTGGTTTTCTTGATTTGTTCAAGTGATTGTGTACGTGAAAAAATAGATTGTCCACGTGAACAAAATAATTGCGCACGTGAACAAAGAGATTGTTCTCGTGAACAAAATAATTGCGCACGTGAACAAAGTGATTATTCTCGTGAACAAAATAATTGCGCACGAGTACAGAGTGATTGTCCACGTGAACAAAGTGATTGCGCACGTGAACAAAGCGATTGTACATGTAAACAGTAATTGTGCACGTGAACAAAGTAATTGCGCATGTGAACAAAGTCATTGTACATGTGAACAAAGCGATTGTACATATAAACAAAGTCATTGCGCACGTGAACAAAGTCATTGTGCACGTGAACAAAGCGATTATATATGTAAACAAAATAATTGCGCACGTGGACAAAGTGAAATTATTGTGAAAAAGTAATTGCGCACGTGGACAAAGTCATTGTGCACGTGAACAAAGTGATAATTTCGCACGAGCCATAATTTTGTTAAAGTATTAACTTTTTCTTATTCAGACCGCTTACCAAAGAAGGAAAGTTGCAAAATAGTATACGTGACTTAAAGGATAAAAACCATTTATTGTCAAGACTAAATAGCGAGCTACAGCAAGATTGTAAAGAGGTGAGAACCGAACAAGAATATTTTTTCAAATCAAACGTTTGTGCTCAACAAATTGTGCCATGTTAACGCAGTAGTAGTGTTCATTGAATCAACAATTTAAAATTTTATTTGCACAAAAACGCAAGTTGAATGCTTTTCTCTTTCTTTTTCTTGTTTCCTTTTTCATTTCTAATCCTGTTTTTCATTACGATTTTAGGCGATGGAACAAAGAATTAATTTGGAGCTCAAACTAGAGCGTCTGAAGCCATTCAGTTCAAAGTAAAATATATAAAAAAATAATCGTTGTGCGACACAGGGATCCCATCGACGAACTATAATTACATTGGCCCTCCATGATCACACAGGGTTCTCAATCTGTCCATTTATGCGCATTCCACGACCTGTGACGTATTTCCGGTTCCAAAGAAAAAATCATAAGGTACTAAAACAAAGCTCTCAAGAGCAATCAAATATACGAAAAGCAAACGCATTCTAAGTTAGAAAGTCTTGAAAATAATGCTTGCATTTCAAGCTTAGATGTCACTTTTTATTGCAAGTTGTGACGTATTTCCGGTGCCAGCCTCATTAAAAGTTCGCTATATTTCGAACTTTTTTCTTTAATTCATCCGCATCAAAAATAATTAAATTTATGCTTGTATTAAAAAAAATGATAAAATAATCTTATTAATAATAATTGAGTAGGACCGGAACCGGAAGTGATCCTTACGAATGACGTCACACTCAACAGCTTATAGCTTATGCGATAAGTTATCTTTTTCCATTTGGAATCATAGATCTTACTTTCATAATATATTATGATTATTTTCGTTTTAACGTTGTTGGTACCAAAAAATAATCTTCGTTTAAGGCAAACCGTTGAGTGGTTTTCGCACGAGTGGGAATTAACATACGGTACGTCGACTCTTAAAGGGCTTCCTCTCCTTGGTCAGAAACAAGAAAACGCATTTCATCCAATCACGTCATACAACCACGTTACTCAAACTCCCCTGAGATATAAATAACAATGAAACAGCCGCCATGTTGGTTGATATAACAAGAATTTTAAGGAGAAATTCTTTGCATAGTCAACAAACATGGCGGCTAATGACGTAACATGCACTCCAAATATAGGGAAGCCATTTGAGAGCTAGATGCGTTCGTAATGGAATCTCTACCTGTCGGACACGATACGGTGGCTCACAAGTGGCTTGCTCTCTGAACCAATCAGAAACAAGAAAACGCACTTCATCCAATCACATTTTATAGGAAAGCGATTTGAGAGCTAGTTAGTACGGTGACTTTTTAATGGCTTCCCATCTGAACCAATCATAAAGCACACAAAATGCATCATTCAATCACTGCTCTAAATTTTGGAAGCCATTTCGTTGTCACGATGCTATGCGTCCCCCACTCCACAAAACATGCTCCAATAAAAATATAATTGAACTAGTGTTTTGGCTTTCGCGGTTTGCTGCGCGGAGAGGTACTGGTACCAAGCTGACTAAGAATTTTTTTTATATAAAGAAAAACTATTATGTGATGCTTGAAACGGGCCAAGCTCTTTATTTCGTCGAGTTATCGGTTAAAATCTCCCCACACTTGTGTGTGTATTGATTATGACTATTCAATTTGCATCACATTTTTTATTATAATTATAAAAATTATAGACAAAGTTATAAAATATACAGAATTAGGATAATTAAAGGATAAAGAAGTTGATTGTTTATGGTACTTTGGTGTTTGTTGGTTTTGTTTGTAGTTTTGAGTCTTGATTTTGCCTTCTTTTTCACTACATTGAGGCCCAGCCTTAAGTCCACGCTATTGCGTTTTCGTTTGAAAGCGCATATTTTTCGATTCGTTTTGGCCTTGCGTCTACACAAAAACGATCGAAAACGCTCTCCAGAGTGGAGACATTAGCAACCTTAAGATTTGCAAAATCTACGACGGCGACGTCAACCGGAAGTGTAAATAACTTCACTTTGGGATTTCGCGCTTTCAAAGTCTGTCTTCCCTGTGGATGAGTTGACTTTACTGCAATGTTTTGAATGAAATCCCCAATGAACAGAGCCCCAAAGAGAAATTATTTACACTTCCGGTTGACGTCGCCGTCGTAGATTTTACAAAGCTTAAGGTCTATTTGGAAACGAAGAGCTATCGTATTATTCCCGGTTTCATGAGCATGAAACCGGGTCAAAAATGATACGGTTACAAAGTGTTTACACAAGAACGGTATGACGTATTAGTCTCAGCGTTTTCGAAACATCATGGTACCATTTCATATTCAATCGATGTCGTGTAAACGCAAGGCGTAACCGAGTAGAAAACGAAAAGGTTTAAAATACAACCGAGTCCGTGTAACAGGGCCTTGGTGTGGAAAGTGAAAACGGAGGCTTTTGAGAACGCTGACGTCATTCACACCGGGACGGCTGTTTTACGCATGCGTAGATGATGATAGTACGTCATTTCCGATCACATGTTGCGTTTTTGATCGTTTTAGTGTGGAAAGGCCTAAAACGCTGCATTGTTACGCGATTCAGGATTCCGGATATTATTTTCGTCTGAAACATTTGTTTGAACTGTGCTCCCTGTGGCGCAGTCTGAACAAACTTTCACGAATATTTAGAGAGTTACCTGTGGGTTACCTGTCTCACAACCTGTCAAACCATTATATGACCCGTTAGGGGTGCATTCGGGGGTTGATTTTTTTCATTGTCTTAATACAAAGAAAATTAAGATTTAGTTTAAAATTCTAGAAAGTACATGTAATTCGAAAATTAACTCGTAAATGGAAAGAAATCACATGAGAAGCTTGGAAAGAAATTTTAAATTCAATGTAAAGAGAGAAAGGATAGCGGCTTGAAAACAAGAGAGAGAGAAAAGGTAAGTTCAAAGAAACTGATACAAGTTCTTGCTTTGTAGACATTCCCTATCAGAAAAAAAAAATAATAGAACACTCTTTTTCCATCTCCTATTCTCACATTACTTAAAAGCAAATCAAACTCTTTAAATCGGAACTCAAAAAGAACATTTCAAAATAGAATGTATAATATAGTAAAATTAATAATATAGTGTATAATCATATTGTTTTCGTATATATGTTTAAAAAAACACAAAAAAAAAAACACGACCACGTCAGCCATGCTGTAAAAACCCATCGTGTATAAATAAATATTATTATTATTATTATTATTATTTTATTTTAACCTCAGAAAAAAAATTATTTTTACATAATATGATTTTTCCCTGGTAAAATTACTAGTCGGGTCTTTTCCCAAGACCTAAGACTTCAAACTGACATTTCAAAACCTAACCGAAACCTTTAACCTATTGTTACAATGCTGCTTGACGTTTTCTTTTTCTTTCTTTTACCCCCCCCCCCCCCCCTTTTTTTTTTTTTTTTTTTTCCTTAAAGTTCCAAGACTTTCCTTAATATTCTGGCAGTTCCTAAAATTGCGGATTTCTGAAGTGTTGTTATCCTGTTACTTATGTCTAACATAGTTACATATTCCTTCAGTCTCTTTGACACTGAGCCTAAACTTCCCACTACTACTGGTACTACTTTGACCTTTGTTTTCCATATCTTTTTTAGTTCTCTGGCAAGGTCCTGGTATTTTTCTATCTTCTCAAGCTCTTTGATTTCAATCCTTCTGTCAGCAGGCACAGCTACATCGATAATCCAGGTTTTGTTCAATTCCTTCTCAACCAGAACTATATCCGGACGCCTAGCCTGGATTATCCTATCTGTCTGGATGGTAAAGTCCCACAGCAACTTCACTTCATGGTTCTCCATTACACTATCGGGATCATGTTCATACCATTTGTCACAACATGGTAATCCATATTTCTTGCAAAGTTCCCAGTGCAGTAGTCCAGCAAGTGTGTCGTGCCGACGCTTGTACTCTATCTGTGCAAGTTTACTGCAGGCACAAATAATATGTTCTACAGTTTCCTCACATGTGCCACACATTCTGCACTTTTCAGACACTTCTTGATTTTCGATTTTAGCCTTTATTGCGTTAGTTCTTATAGCTTGGTCTTGAGCAGCAATGATTAGCCCTTCAGTTTCTCTCTTCAGATCACCGACTCTCAGCCAATTCCACGTCTCCTTATCAGCCACATCCTTGATTTGCTGATGGTACTGCCTCTGTAGGGGTTTCGTCATTATTTCTTCCCACCTTTGGTCTCTCTTTCTTTCCTTGTAATCCTTTGGTTGTTCCGCTGGTGCATGTTTTCCTATTTTACAAGCTGCAATCAACAACCTTTCTTGGCTGTTCTTAATATACTGTGCGAGGCTTCCTTCTTCCATTCTGATACAGTCTTCAATACTGATAAAGCCACGCCCTCCCTCAGTTCTTGGTAAATAGATACGGTTGACACAAGACCTGGGATGAAGAGCTCCATACATACATAACAACTTTCTAGTTTTTCGATCCATTTCTTGCAGATCATTCTTGGTCCAATTGACTATTCCTCCGCTGTAGCGAATTGATGATACAGCCCACGTATTGATTGCTTTTATTATTATTATTATTATTATTATTATTATTATTATTATTATTATTATTTAATTTTTTCGAACAATTCAGAATTTAAATTCTCTCTTACAGTGCGACGGGCCTTACCGTAGCCACCCAACAAACTTTTGTACAGTAACAATCCTTCTTTCTGATATGGGTTACCTGTGGCTTTATCAGGATCATATAAACGCCGCGCAGTATGTAACTGTAACCAGAGAGCGGATTAGTAGACTTAAGTAACGCACTCCTTTAGTAACACTAAGTAGTTAGTAAGTTAGCCGGAAACAAGGAAACACGTAGAAATCACGATCAGGGTCTGCAACTCGTGATTGATCCAAAATTTACCTTCAACAGTTATTCATCCTTGCCGATGCAACTGAAGAACGATAGAAGAATTCAAGCAAATTTTGATTCCAAACATTAAGCCAGTAAAATGCTGGCAAATATTCTTCATTTTGTGGTACTTGTAGTACATCTAAGTCTTGCACATAGAGTTGTGTCGCAGGAGGAGGACAGCTCCAGTTACGGTCGCCATGACTCGTCGAAGTCGACATTCAAGATCGCCAAACCAAGCATTACACAAGCGAGATGGTTGGACTTTGAGGTTGGGGCATCGATACACTTTAATATGCAGACTTTCGACAAATCGATGAAGAGAGGTAGGTTGAACAATTATTCATTCATTCCTTCGATATTCCTTGCTTCTTTGTTTCCTTGAAATTGCTTCCTTACATGCTTCCTTGCTTGCTTTCTTTCTTCCCTCCTTCCTCCTTCCTCCTTCCTCCTTCCTCCTTCCTTCCTTCCTTCCTCCCTCCGTTCGTTCAGTTCGTTCGTTCGTAAAGAAAACTTCATAAAGCAATGTCCTTTGAATCACTCGTGTTTCTCGCAAAGAATATGCAACATAGCTCACCTTTTCTTAGTTTAACAAACAAGAAGCATTGTGGTCTAGCTTGGGTACAAACAACAAGAACAATATTTTTACACCCAAGCTAGACCACAATGCACCATGTTCAATTCGCAATGATATATTTTCAGGTGACGTTGTTCCCCCTGATGCATTCAACCCACGTGACCTATCAACCGACCAATGGGTGAAGGCGGCCACTAGTTTTGGCGCCAAATACATCGTGTTGACGTTGGATCATTTTAGTGGCTTCCTACTCTGGCCTAGTGAGACCTACAACTATTCCGTCAAAAGCACAAAATGGCGGCAAGGACGAGGAGACATCGCCAGCGATTTTATTAAATCCTGCGAAAAAGAAGACGTCCAATATGGATTTTTCTACAGCGTAAATAAAAACTGGTTCATGAATGTGGAAGACTACAAGACACAATCTCCAAAGAAGCAAAAAAAGTATAACGAGATTGTCCTCCAGCAGTTGAAGGAGTTGTTTAGGAACAGTTCGAAGTATTCAGATCCTTTTTATATTTGGTTTGATGCCGGAACGAAGCCTAAAGTGAACCCTTCTATTGGTCCTCTGATTCGCTCCTTAGCTAAGGATTCTATATGTGATGAATGTAAATCATTTGCAGGGGATCAGGGACTTCGTTGGGTGGGCAATGAAAATGCCCTGTCGCCTTTGCCCAACTGGTATGCCGTACCTACTGGACAATGTGAGTATAGTATTGTGTTTAAAGGATAGAGCGCTTTTTTGTGTGAGTGGAAAACGATACACAAATTCGTAACCGTACTGTAGCCGTACTGTATCTTACAATAGCCATAATTACGCGTTGTGATTGGATGAATTGCTGAAAAGACAATGGGAAGCCATTTCAATGCCGTACCGTGTACGTGCTGTAATTCAGTACCGTATGTTTCCCACTCATACAGAATACGAAAGGTGGGATGATGTCGGGTAGTCGTGGTGGTAATGTCGGGTCATTGGGGTGGTAAGGGTATGTGGTGTGTGGGTGGGTGGGTGTGCTTGTGGGGGAGAAGAGAGAATATTTTGATGGTTTTCTCATTAACAAAAAAGTTTTTTGTATTTTCTCTCTAATTGATGTTGTTCTTTTAACCACAGGCGACGTAACCCCAGGGGACCCCCGAGGGGAAGTTTTTTGTCCAGCCAGTTGTGACACAGTAATAAGGGAACATATTTGGTTCTGGCATGAAGACACGGGATACAAAGTGAAGTCCCCGCAAAGGTAACGTATTAGAGGAGATGTGCACGATCACGGTACCTTTTGAACCAATCACAGCGCGCGATATTTGCACGTCATAGTAGTCTGGTAATGAGATTCATGAGATTCATTCAGCTGATTGATACCAAGCAATAGAATACTCTTTTGTTGATAGCACATGACGGGCAGTGTTTGGCTGTCATTGCAGGCTGGTAATGAGATTCCATTCAGCTGATTGATACCAAGCAATAGAATACTCTCTGGTTGATAGCACATGACGGGCAGTGTTTGCCTGTCATTGTAGGCTGGTAATGAGATTCATGAGATTCCATTCAGCTGATTGATACCAAGCAATAGAATACTCTCTGGTTGATAGCACATGACGGGCAGGTTTGGCTATCATTGTAGGCTGGTAATGAGATTCATGAGATTCATTCAGCTGATTGATACCGCAAGCAATAGAATACTCTCTGGTTGATAGCACATGACGGGCAGTGTTTGGCTGTCATTGTAGGCTGGTAATGAGATTCATGAGATTCATTCAGCTGATTGATACCAAGCAATAGAATACTCTCTGGTTGATAGCACATGACGGGCAGTGTTTGCCTTGTAATGAAATTCTTGAGGTTCATTCCGCAGATTGATACCAACATTATTTTTATCTCACCGTCCAGATTAATACAAGAATACCTGACCAGTGTCGGGAGAGGATGCAACTTAATTCTCAACCTTAACCCCGATACCCGAGGCCTGGTACCCGAGGTTGACCTCAAAGCGTACCGGATATTTGGCCAAGGTATCCGGCTCCTTTACAAATCCCCGGTAGCCAATATAACAGCCCCTGTATTGGAAATTGGAAAGAACTACACTGTGGATATAGATCCTCTTAAAGTTATAAATGGCTCCTTTGTAATCATGGAGAATATTAGAGATTATGGTCAGTTAGTAGAGGAATATATAGTTTATTACTGCACGGTGAACAATAAAACCATCAGTGAGATGGGTAGTTCTATTGGTCATAAACGAATTCATCCATTTCCTAAGGCACTTTATGGACTGACTCTGAAGGAAGTCAAGATTAGGATAAAGAAACTGGTTACTGGAGGAAGGGGGATTGAGTTGAGGAGGATTGGAGTTTATGACTGGAGTGAAGCGAAGTCAGAAGGATACTTAAATGACGATTTAGATGAAAAAATATTGACATTGAAATGACGCTGAAAATGAAATAAATTTAAAGGGTTTTCACTCAGTCCAGTAAAGGTGCGTTAATACGAGCAACAAAATCGTGCAACTTGTCGCGCAACATTGTTGCGTTGCAAGCCGGTTGCCGTGTGAATGCTGCTCGTACAACTAGAAAATTTGTTGCGCGCGGGGTTGTAATACGAGCAACATTCGCTCTGCAACTTGCAACGCAACAAGATGTTGCGCGACAAGTTGCACGATTTTGTTGCTCGTATTACCGCGTCTTTAATCTAATGAAGCTTGTGTTTGGATCAGGCAATAAAACTGTTGTTGTCGTTGTTTTCATTCTTCTTTCTTTACATAAATAAATCTTTATTATTGTGAAAGTTCAAGCGAGATATGTACACCTATTTCAAGAAATGTTGTTGAAGGCAAAAAGGGATAGGCGATAAGCTGTAGGTAATTCCAAAGCCAAAAGGAATTATATGTAGTCAGGTCTGTTAGCGAAAAGATCGTGCACTTTTGAGTACAAGCACCAAACTTGGCACAAATGTTCGTTGGGGTATACTAAGCAGATTTAGGGGTGGGTGCCAAAAAAATGGTGGTCAGGGGGAGGCATGCCACACTCTCTTCTAGATGGATACACGGTCGTGCTTATTCTGTTAGTCGCATATGTTGTTGTATCGCCTCTGATAAAGAAGATGGAGCCTCGACTGCACCACTGCCAAATATGTCCCAGGCCTCGCGCATCTGTCTTGCGCTTCTTTCGTAAGGCATCTGACCGTTGAGAGTACAGAGGCCTGGGCACAACACACTCTTTATTTTGTCCTCTTGTTTGGAATTATGGTCTTTTACTAAAGAAATGAATGAATATAGAAAATGGGACAAAAAAGTGAATAAATGGATATGTATAGACCCCCTTGCAGCATGTTGGAATGCAGCTCAATTTGGAAGACAAAACAATAGGTTCCAATTCTCAGGAGATTGAAATTCTTTTGTTTTGTCCTCCAAATTGAGCTGCTCTGACGTCACGTGCAAGGGGTCTATATACATGAAACTCTTGAACATGTTGAATCTTGACTACATTAAGATATTTTTCATTCTTCCTATCCATTCATTATTTCTTTCTTCCACTAAGTTATTGATTGCTTGTGCTTTTTCCTAGAAATTAATTTATTTTCTATCAATCCATCCCACCTATCCATCCATCCATCCATCCATCTCATCCCAATCCTTAAAAGGGAAAGATTGACACTATCCAAACCTAATAAAAATAACCACACTAACTTACCAGCTCGAATGACGGCTCTAAAAGCCAAATACGCGTTAACAGTATTCGATACATCCATTGAAACCCTCATGGTCGGAGCACTGATCAAATACTTTATCGGCTGGCCCTTATTGAAGTATGGCTTACCGTACCACCATAGATTCGATACATCAGTTACCCCAGGCTCGAACATTTGTACAATTATCGCCTGACCCACAGGGAGTTCACCACCGTGTTGGTGTCTCATGAGATGCTGTGGTCCTTTTTGAAGATGCCAGCCAAAGTGACGTGAGTAAACCTTGAAATGGGAATAAGGAGAAAGGATGATATATAAATGGATGGGAAATCAAAGGGAATAAGAAGGGGTCGTTTTTTAAAGTTCCTTAAAAAGGAAAAAATAGGTTGAGAATAGTTGTCAATCCACTCTTGAATTCAACAACCAAACCAACCAACCGACCGACCGACCGACCGACCGACCAATCAACCAACCTAAATAACCTTTCCTACCAACCAACCAACAAACAAAGATCAAGGAAAAGCAAAACAAAACAAAACAAAGCACACAAAAAACTAAACAACAACAGCAAAACAAATAAACAAACCAAACGGAGACCACTTACTCTATCAATCCCTTCTTCCATGAAACCAAAGCTGTTAGCAGGAGAAACTATCGCATCTGCTGCTGGTGCGTCTTTGAAGATGTCTCCTGCTGATATCTAAAGAAAAACTGCACAAATTACTGCAAAACCACTCAATCAAAACCGAATCTTACAGTAGTTAATAACGAGACATTCAGGATTAGAGTTAATATCGTAAGTAGTGAGAAACAAACGGTCTTGTGGCACTCAAAAGGCTTCTGCCACTCAAGTGTTTTGATTGGATAGTCGAATGAACGAGACTCAGTTTTTATTGGTTTAGATTAAGTGGAAGCCATTTAAGAGTCAAGTTCTCTAAGCAAATTCCCAAATTTAAAAAAATTCGTACAAGTTGACAGTCATGCAGATTAAGTGTAGTAAATACTGTCTTAATACCTTAAAAATGTTTCCAACATACTTGAAGGCATCTTTCCAAGCCGTTATCATTCTTGATTCATTATCTCGAAGATAATAAATAACTTCAACTTCATCTTCAGTCGATGTAAATCCAGATGCAGCCATACTGAAAACCTTCCTTCCTCAGGCGACGAATACTTCGTTTAGAATTTAAGTTTTAAAACGTAGTTTTAGACCGTTTAGCTAATATAAATTAGAATATGGCTTTTTCAAAGAGGTTTTAAAATCTTAAATGCGGACAAAAATTTCCGCAAGGAAATAGATCTTGAATAATTAGAATAGTTTAAAGGTCAATTTTATATTTTCAAAACATATCTCGTGAACCGCAAGACTATCTATTCTTTATATTTGTTCTATAAATGGAGCTTTAAGACGTCATGTGGAGTCCACGTTGAAGTAGTCTCCTTTGCAGCCGTTCTTAGTTTCGACACTAAAATAGAGAACGGCTGCAAAGGAGACTAACGTTGAAGTTGAAAAATGATTTTTCATTTGAATGGAAAACGCACGCACGCGAATCTGAAATGGGAATGGCTTTCGCGCTGAGCCAATCAAAATGATATGCACGAAAATGCGTACGAACCAATCACATTGCTTGTTTACAGAAGCCATTTGAGTGTCAGAAACTGTGCACTAACATGCACAGTGCATGTTAAAGTAAATATTTTTTGAAAGACGAGCCGAACCGAACTAAACAACCTTAAACATAGAGTCATAATTCGACTTTAAATCTTGTTTTCTGATAAGCACGTTCTTGTGAAATCTTCTTTTCAGTGGTGTTACTAGTACCTGGGTAGACTAATTTTATCTATGTAGTTCAGGGCTTTTCAATATTTTTCCCTAAAAATTTCGAAAGGAAATTATTAGTTTGGGGCTCCTGTGGTAAGACCACAGTTCCTGCTTGGGGTCCAAGATGGCGGCCACGATGATAAGAATGTCCGGAATCCCTCGTAATCACGTATCCTTTTTGCAACCAAAAACATCTTTAATCCACATATATACCTTTATTATAGCATATTACAGATAATTTGTGTATTTTCTTAACATAATTTATAGATATTAGCGTGTTCTAGGAGATTTTCTAACAATTCTTCTCATCCACATTTACACGTGAGTCTACAACGATTCATAAAATATTTTTATTGTAAAATAGCTTAGATTTTAAGTATGATGAGAATAAGTGTCGATACTCGAAGGAAATTAATATAGCAGTACTCAAGGAGGTATTTTTAAGAATGTTATGGCTCCATGAGAGTTTAAGAATGTAAACAGAATTTTAAGCCTTAAGCTTAAGTTATGATTTTCAAATGCTTCCAACTTCTTTTATCGTAGACATGAGATTTTATTAGATTTTTTGTCTTTTCCTTTTTTTAAAAACTTTTCTATGGGTTCATTAATTTTGTTTTAGGATTTGTTTTGACTTAACTCTATGATTTAGTCATCCTTATTAAATATTTAGATTAAATCTTTTGGTAGTTGGGAAGTTGGTATCTAATTTGTAAAGACGGAGGGTAAAATAGATTTGTATGAGTGTTAAAAAGAATGATGTGACAGAGTGCATGTTAAAACAGTTTTAGTATGACTATGAAATTAAACTAACTGCACGGACTGTGCCTTGCAGTGACCTTATCAGTGCAGTGCTGTGTTGGAAAACATTTGATATTTGGTGCTGTGTCTGTGCTGTGCTGTAACCATGTCATGTGCCATCACTTTCACATTTATATGAAATCTGCTCTAGATAGATTATCAGTATAATGATACTAAATCCAAAGAGGCATGTGTAGCGTATGCTGCAAATATACCAATGTCTTCTCCAAAAAAAAACGTTGAGGCTAAATACATTAGCTGTAATTATCTGAAACAAAAACTGAGGTTGGGCTTTCTGTGGTGTAAATATAAGATGCATTTCAAGTGTACGAGTGGCTGTCAATCATCTGTCACTTGAGAAGGGTGAAATGCAACATTGATTGGAAAGTTCTTGCTGAATGAGGAGTGCTTGACAACCTTTTTCTAAAGAACATTCCAAATATCACTTCTAATGTTCCAGGAAATATCCATACCTCCCCTACAGGGAGCGTCTGAGGAGGGTATTTTAGTACTTTATTTGTGAAAGTATCCTTTTTTAAGGGAAGCATGGGTCACATAGCAGTGAGAGTGCTACCCTCTCAACAATGCGATCCAGGTTTTCTCTGGGCTCCCCAGTTTTCCTCCCATAGCAAAAATCATATTCTTGGAGCCTACACTGTACTCTTGACTAGCTCTCTTGATTTTCCCACACTGTGATACAACAGCCAAAGCGTAAAAGATTAGATTCTAAAGATTAAACTAGGGCTCTAGCTCCAAATTTTATTCTGAATATCTTTAGAGGTTAGCAACTGGGATTTATTTTTATTTCTTCAGGAGGTTGTCATCGTTGGTGCAGCCAGAACTGCTGTTGGTTCATTTAGAAGCAAGCTAGCCAGTGTACCAGCTACTAAACTTGGTACTGTAGCCATCAAAGGTGCTATTGAGAGAGCAGGTAAATATAAAAATAAAAATTCTCAAGCTGGTACCTTCAAAGATCTTCAATTCTATTGAACCCTGAAACAACCTTGTGGTGGGCTGAACTAAGTCAGGGCATTGCTAACTCACAAATTGAACCTTGTA
>OZ025223.1:2361624-2376624 GCA_964019055.1 Anthopleura xanthogrammica | reverse complement strand
TGACAAAAGACATGGCAGCCATGTTGGATGATAGAAGTAGTTTGCAAACATTCCCAAGAGAATGAAATGACAAAAGACATGGCAGCCATGTTGGATGATAGAAGTAGTTTGCAAACATTCCCAAGAGAATGAAATGACAAAAGACATGGCAGATATGTTGGATGATAAAAGTAGTTTGCAAACATTCCCAAGAGAATGACATGAGTAAAGACATCGGAGCCATGTTGGATGATAGAAGTAGTTTGCAAACATTCCCAAGAGAATGACATGAGTAAAGACATCGGAGCCATGTTGGATGATAGAAGTAGTTTGCAAACATTCCCAAGAGAATGACATGAGTAAAGACATCGGAGCCATGTTGGATGATAGAAGTAGTTTGCAAACATTCCCAAGAGAATGAAATGACAAAAGACATGGCAGCCATGTTGGATGATAGAAGTAGTTTGCAAACATTCCCAAGAGAATGAAATGACAAAAGACATGGCAGCCATGTTGGATGATAGAAGTAGTTTGCAAACATTCCCAAGAGAATGAAATGACAAAAGACATGGCAGCCATGTTGGATGATAGAAGTAGTTTGCAAACATTCCCAAGAGAATGACATGAGTAAAGACATCGGAGCCATGTTGGATGATAGAAGTAGTTTGCAAACATTCCCAAGAGAATGAAATGACAAAAGACATGGCAGCCATGTTGGATGATAGAAGTAGTTTGCAAACATTCCCAAGAGAATGAAATGACAAAAGACATGGCAGCCATGTTGGATGATGGAAGTAGTTTGCAAACATTCCCAAGAGAATGAAATGACAAAAGACATGGCAGCCATGTTGGATGATAGAAGTAGTTTGCAAACATTCCCAAGAGAATGACATGAGTAAAGACATCGGAGCCATGTTGGATGATAGAAGTAGTTTGCAAACATTCCCAAGAGAATGAAATGACAAAAGACATGGCAGCCATGTTGGATGATAGAAGTAGTTTGCAAACATTCCCAAGAGAATGAAATGACAAAAGACATGGCAGATATGTTGGATGATAAAAGTAGTTTGCAAACATTCCCAAGAGAATGACATGAGTAAAGACATCGGAGCCATGTTGGATGATAGAAGTAGTTTGCAAACATTCCCAAGAGAATGACATGAGTAAAGACATCGGAGCCATGTTGGATGATAGAAGTAGTTTGCAAACATTCCCAAGAGAATGAAATGACAAAAGACATGGCAGCCATGTTGGATGATAGAAGTAGTTTGCAAACATTCCCAAGAGAATGAAATGACAAAAGACATGGCAGCCATGATGGATGATAGAAGTAGTTTGCAAACATTCCCAAGAGAATGAAATGACAAAAGACATGGCAGCCATGATGGATGATAGAAGTAGTTTGCAAACATTCCCAAGAGAATGAAATGACAAAAGACATGGCAGCCATGATGGATGATAGAAGTAGTTTGCAAACATTCCCAAGAGAATGAAATGACAAAAGACATGGCAGCCATGTTGGATCATAGAAGTAGTTTGCAAACATTCCCAAGAGAATGAAATGACAAAAGACATGGCAGCCATGTTGGATGATAGAAGTAGTTTGCAAACATTCCCAAGAGAATGAAATGACAAAAGACATGGCAGATATGTTGGATGATAGAAGTAGTTTGCAAACATTCCCAAGAGAATGAAATGACAAAAGACATGGCAGATATGTTGGATGATAGAAGTAGTTTGCAAACATTCCCAAGAGAATGAAATGACAAAAGACATGGCAGATATGTTGGATGATAGAAGTAGTTTGCAAACATTCCCAAGAGAATGAAATGACAAACAACATGACAAAAGGCATGACACGTTGGGTAGTGTAACACAAGACTAAATGAAAACTAATTCAATTCAACCAAAAATATACACCACTGTACTGTATAAGATATGGAACCTTAAAACTATTTCTTTGTGTTCCAGGCACTGTTACAGCTGGTAATGCCAGTACGCTTAACGATGGTGCAGCTGCTGTTGTTCTGATGACCAGAGAAGCAGCTGAGAGACTCAATGTGAAGCCACTTGCAAGTATCATAGGTAAGCAGTGGATGACGGGATGACACAGGAGAGGGAGGGAGGACACAGGGAGAAACAGGGGGGGTTAAGCATAGAATGACTGCAGATAACCAGGAGGCTGTTAATGACTTTTTTGGGTTGAGGAGGTACGATAACCAACATGTCTTCAACTCTTTGGGGATCACAGATACCCTTGTACCCCATACCACGCCCCTCAGTAAACACTTCATTATTTTCTCTTTATTGCATACATTATGACTGATATTGAGCATGTGTTTATATTCTTAGGTTTTGCCGATGCAGCAGTTGCTCCCATAGATTTTCCCATCGCACCAGCAGTGGCCATGCCAAAGGTAATGTGAAGTTAACTGAACCTTGTTAGAGCTGTGGTCTGAGGTCAGACTTGACATCTACCAGAAGCACTTGGATGAAAACACCCGAATTTTTGAAAGTCCGAATAATTCAAATATTTGAGGATAATATGACTCAATTATGATTATGAAAACCAGAAAATTTGGCAAAAATGTTTGCTTAGGAGCCACTTTCAGTTGAGAAATTTTGGTTTAAAAAGCTAAAAGAACAATGGTGTTGACTTAATGACGCCATTTAATTTCAATTTAGATGCTACAATAATTGATAATTTTTATCTGCCACTTTTGACTGTGAAGAAAATATGTTTCTTGGCTACTATAGATAAGTTTAAGCAAGATTCGAGTCGTTTCCAATTTTCATTGATCCTCTTTGGGACTTTAACAACTGGCTAATAAGCCAAAGTTGGTTACCAATAGAGGTTCTGTTATACAACCTGGTGTTTCAGCAAAATGATTGTTATTTAAAGATGTTAGATGCTCAGGTTAGATCATATGTGAGTTGAGTTTGTTTGATGTATTGTACTCTCCTGTGCCACGAGGGTTTTTTCTCCAGGTTCTCTGGTTTTTCCTCCTTCCGTAAAAAACATGTGAGTTGAGTTGTATGCATAGAATATATGATGTAGAGGTAGTGTGTGTGAGTGACAGTGGGCCAAGTTGGAAACCAGTATTCATTTACTGAATTTGTATCCCACTATAAAAAAAGTGATTTGTTTATTTATTATTATTAATATTATTTTTATATTATTATAATAATAAATGGTTTATTGGAAAATACTACTATGGCACATATGAGGTGAATTACAGTATATTTACAAGAATGTGATATGAAGAGTACAATATAAATATAATTTATTCTATATAAAAATTAATTACAATAATATTATAGTGCTGTATCTATTGGACTGAGTATGGTCATGCTTGGAAAGAAGCTTTTTCTAAAACAGTCGGTTCTACATTTAAATCTATTATGATGGTTGGAGTTCCTTAACCTATAACTATGGGAGCTAGACCTAGTTTGGGGAAGAATGTGGTGGAGACGGGAAGAAGGGATAGAGATTTTAGATAGAGTTTTAGAGCAAAGAATGTAAAGAATGCAAAGAATGTATTATTATATTATTATTATTATTATTATATTATTATTATTATTATATTATTATATTATTATTATATTATTATTATTATATTATTATTATATTATTATTATATTATTATTATTATTATATTATTATTATTATTATTATTATTATTATATTATTATTATTATATTATTATTATTATATTATTATTATTATATTATTATTATATTATTATTATATTATTATTATTATTATTTTGAAGGTATTGAAACAAACCCACCTAAAGAAGGAGGATATATCCATGTGGGAGGTCAATGAAGCGTTTAGTGCTGTGGCATTGGCCAACATCAAGGTGAATAGGAATTACAATCTATTTCATCCTCTTTTTCTTCAATATTAGAAAGATAGTCAAATGCAATAGACCTTTTTTGAATATGGCATCTATGACGTCAAACAAGGAGAATGAGAATGTCCTGGATCTTGAAACCCAATGATTTTCACTAGCAGCATCTCAGACTGGAATGCACTGGATTTCAAAACACAATCATTATCACTCATAACATCTGGGACATTCTCGGACTCCTCATTTGACGTCATAGATGCCATATTCGAAAAAATTCTATTGAAATGGGTTTTTAGTTGTGGGGGGGGGGGGGGGTGCCTTAAAAAATATTTCAAATATCACATATTTCAACTTTTTTGCTCTTAATTCTTGGAAATGCACGTATTTGTATTGGGAAGAGACTTAGAGCAAGGGCCGCTTGGCTAAATATTGAAGTATGCTGTGATTGGTCGGTTCGAGCGTACACCAGACACCTTGATTGAATGAAGTGATTGTAAGCTTGTGTGAGTGAGTGAGATGGCCAAATTAGTGTGCACCACAAGTTCACTGGATAATACTGTGTATTTTTGTTCCAGATTATGGACTTGGATCCCAGTAAAGTGAACATTCATGGAGGAGCTGTCTCCCTGGGACATCCTATTGGGTAAGTACATGTCATCCTTGATGATGTAGTGAGTGCTGGAATATATTTAGTATAAAATATATATTGTGATGTTAGTGGTGAGTATTGGGATTCTCCTATAAGTTTGATCAGGATTTGGACGAGTGTCGATTATGATGATGATGGACCTGATGATGATGATGATGATGATGATGATGACAATGATTGTCACAGGTAAGGCCTAGTAGATAGTGTTGATGATGGTGATGATGACAATGATTGTTGTACTGATGATGATGGTGTTGATGATGATGATGATGATGCTGATGATTGTGCTGATCATGATGATGGTGCTGATGATGGTGCTGATGATGGTGATGATGATGATGGTGCTGATGATGATGGCCATGATAATGATGGTGTTGATGATGATGATGAAGATGGTGCCCATGATAATAATGGTGTTGATGATGATGATGAAGATGGTGTCTATGATAATGATGGTGTTGATGATGATGATGGCAGTGATAATGATGTTGACGATAGAGTTGATGCTGGTCATGTGATGATGATGATGATAATAATGATGAAGATGGTGTCCATGATAATGATGGTGTTGATAATGATGATGGCAGTGATCATGATGTTGATGATAGAGTTGATGCTGGTCATATGATGATGATGATGATGGTGACGATGATGATGATGGTGATGGACCTGATGATGATGGACCTGATGATGATGGACCTGATGATGATGATGATGATGATGATGATGATGATGATGATGATGATGATGATGATGATGATGATGATGATGATGATGATGATGATGATGATGATGAAGAAGGTGGTGATGATGATGATGATGATGATGATGGACCTGATGATGATGATGATGATGATGATGATGATGATGATGACATTCTGTTGCTGTCAGTACTAACAAATATCTATCAATCTTTCTCTTCCAGCATGTCTGGTGCGCGTCTTATCTGTCATCTGGTTCATAATCTAGTACCCGGTTCTCTAGGCTTGGCTGGTATCTGTAATGGGGGAGGTGGAGCATCAGCCATGATCATAAGAAAATTATAAACCATTAACCTTAGAGAAAATCATTTTACTGCTTGCATGAAACGAAAAATGACACGAGTTCTAGAACAAATTTTGTGAGAAAGAATTCAGTTTTCCAGGGGGTTAAAAACTCTATTGTTGTACCTTCTGTCATGGCTGCCATCACTTGATGGTGTAAAGCCTCCATATAAAGAAGAAAATCCTCAAAAACTGGACCGCACTCAAAGTGCTATTTTTTTATAGGGTATCAAAATTGCCCAAAATGGGGTTCTTAATGTAATGGAGTGAATATCATATAAAAGACGTCTTATTGGGCTATTCCTTCGTCTTATTGGGCTATTCCTTCGTCTTATTGGGCTAGTCCGTTGTCATATTGGGCTATTCCTTTGTCTTTTTTGGCCATTTTGGGGCAAAAAGCATGGACTATAGCCCTTGGTTTTGATCGAATTTGGCTCATTTTCACACCTTTTTAAAAATTATGAAATTTTTTTGAAGAATGCAAAATAGGTGATTTTTGGCCATTTTGGGGCAAAAAGCATGGACTATAGCCCATGGTTTTGATCGATTTTGGGTGTTTTTCACACCTTTTTCAAAATGATGAAAAATTCAAAAACCTTCAAAAATAGGTGTTTATGACCAAAAAGCATGGACTATAGCCCATGGTTTTGATCGATTTTGGGTGTTTTTCACACCTTTTTCAAAATGATGAAAAATTCAAAAACCTTCAAAAATAGGTGTTTTTGACCAAAAAGCATGGACTATAGCCCATGGTTTTGATCGATTTTGGGTGTTTTTCACACCTTTTTCAAAATGATGAATTATTTATGAAGAATGCCAAATAGGTGATTTTCGGCCATTTTGGGGCAAAAAGCATGGACTATAGCCCATGGTTTTGATCGATTTTGGGTGTTTTTCACACCTTTTTCAAAATGATGAAAAATTCAAAAACCTTCAAAAATAGGTGTTTTTGACCAAAAAGCATGGATTATAGCCCATGGTTTTGATCGATTTTGGTTGTTTTTCGCACCTTTTTAAAAATTATGAATTATTTATGAAGAATGCCAAATAGGTGATTTTCGGCCATTTTGGGGCAAAAAGCATGGACTATAGCCCACGGTTTTGATCGATTTTGGCTCATTTTCACACCTTTTTAAAAATTATGAATTATTTATGAAGAATGCAAAATAGGTGATTTTTGGGCATTTTGGGGGAAAAAGCATGGACTATAGCCCATGGTTTTGATCGATTTTGGGTGTTTTTCACACCTTTTTCAAAATGATGAAAAATTCAAAAACCTTCAAAAATAGGTGTTTATGACCAAAAAGCATGGACTATAGCCCATGGTTTTGATCGATTTTGGGTGTTTTTCACACCTTTTTCAAAATGATGAAAAATTCAAAACCCTTCAAAAATAGGTGTTTTTGACCAAAAAGCATGGACTATAGCCCATGGTTTTGATCGATTTTGGGTGTTTTTCACACCTTTTTCAAAATGATGAAAAATTGAAAACCCTTCAAAAATAGGTGTTTTTGACCAAAAAGCATGGACTATAGCCCATGGTTTTGATCGATTTTGGGTGTTTTTCACACCTTTTTCAAAATGATGAAAAATTTTAAAACCTTCAAAAATAGGTGTTTTTGACCAAAAAGCATGGACTATAGCCCATGGTTTTGATCGATTTTGGGTGTTTTTCACACCTTTTTCAAAATGATGAAAAATTGAAAACCCTTCAAAAATAGGTGTTTTTGACCAAAAAGCATGGACTATAGCCCATGGTTTTGATCGATTTTGGGTGTTTTTCACACCTTTTTCAAAATGATGAAAAATTTTAAAACCTTCAAAAATAGGTATTTTTGACCAAAAAGCATGGACTATAGCCCATGGTTTTGATCGATTTTGGGTGTTTTTCACACCTTTTTCAAAATGATGAAAAATTTTAAAACCTTCAAAAATAGGTGTTTTTGACCAAAAAGCATGGACTATAGCCCATGGTTTTGATCGATTTTGGGTGTTTTTCACACCTTTTTCAAAATGATGAAAAATTGAAAACCCTTCAAAAATAGGTGTTTTTGACCAAAAAGCATGGACTATAGCCCATGGTTTTGATCGATTTTGGGTGTTTTTCACACCCTTTTTCAAAATGATGAAAAATTTTAAAACCTTCAAAAATAGGGGTTTTTGACCAAAAATCATGGACTATAGCCCATGGTTTTGATCGATTTTGGGTGTTTTTCACACCTTTTTCAAAATGATGAAAAATTGAAAAACCTTCAAAAATAGGTGTTTTTGACCAAAAAGCATGGACTATAGCCCATGGTTTTGATCGATTTTGGGTGTTTTTCACACCTTTTTCAAAATGATGAGAAATTGAAAAACCTTCAAAAAAAGGTGTTTTTGACCAAAAAGCATGGACTATAGCCCATGGTTTTGATCGATTTTGGCTAATTTTCACACCTTTTTAAAAATTATGAATTATTTATGAAGAATGCAAAATAGGTGATTTTCGGCCATTTTGGGGCAAAAATCATGGACTATAGCCCATGGTTTTGATCGATTTTGGCTCATTTTCACATCTTTTTAAAAAGTATGAATTATTTATGAAAAATACAAAATAGGTGATTTTTGGCCATTTTGGGGCAAAAAGCATGGACTATAGCCCATGGTTTTGATCGATTTTGGGTGTTTTTCACACCTTTTTCAAAATGATGAAAAATTCAAAAACCTTCAAAAATAGGTGTTTATGACCAAAAAGCATGGACTATAGCCCATGGTTTTGATCGATTTTGGGTGTTTTTCACACCTTTTTCAAAATGATGAAAAATTGAAAAACCTTCAAAAATAGGGGTTTTTGACCAAAAAGCATGGACTATAGCCCATGGTTTTGATCGATTTTGGCTCATTTTCACACCTTTTTAAAAATTATGAATTATTTATGAAGAATGCCAAATAGGTGATTTTCGGCCATTTTGGGGCAAAAAGCATGGACTATAGCCCATGGTTTTGATCGATTTTGGGTGTTTTTCACACCTTTTTCAAAATGATGAAAAATTTTAAAACCTTCAAAAATAGGTGTTTTTGACCAAAAAGCATGGACTATAGCCCATGGTTTTGATCGATTTTGGCTCATTTTCACACCTTTTTAAAAATTATGAATTATTTATGAAGAATGCCAAATAGGTGATTTTCGGCCATTTTGGGGCAAAAAGCATGGACTATAGCCCATGGTTTTGATCGATTTTGGGTGTTTTTCACACCTTTTTAAAAATGATGAAAAATTTTAAAACCTTCAAAAATAGGTGTTTTTGACCAAAAAGCATGGACTATAGCCCATGGTTTTGATCGATTTTGGGTGTTTTTCACACCTTTTTCAAAATGATCAAAAATTGAAAACCCTTCAAAAATAGGTGTTTTTGACCAAAAAGCATGGACTATAGCCCATGGTTTTGATCGATTTTGGCTAATTTTCACACCTTTTTAAAAATTATGAATTATTTATGAAGAATGCAAAATAGGTGATTTTCGGCCATTTTGGGGCAAAAATCATGGACTATAGCCCATGGTTTTGATCGATTTTGGCTCATTTTCACATCTTTTTAAAAAGTATGAATTATTTATGAAAAATACAAAATAGGTGATTTTTGGCCATTTTGGGGCAAAAAGCATGGACTATAGCCCATGGTTTTGATCGATTTTGGGTGTTTTTCACACCTTTTTCAAAATGATGAAAAATTCAAAAACCTTCAAAAATAGGTGTTTATGACCAAAAAGCATGGACTATAGCCCATGGTTTTGATCGATTTTGGGTGTTTTTCACACCTTTTTCAAAATGATGAAAAATTTTAAAACCTTCAAAAATAGGTGTTTTTGACCAAAAAGCATGGACTATAGCCCATGGTTTTGATCGATTTTGGCTAATTTTCACACCTTTTTAAAAATTATGAATTATTTATGAAGAATGCAAAATAGGTGATTTTCGGCCATTTTGGGGCAAAAAGCATGGACTATAGCCCATGGTTTTGATCGATTTTGGCTCATTTTCACATCTTTTTAAAAAGTATGAATTATTTATGAAAAATACAAAATAGGTGATTTTTGGCCATTTTGGGGCAAAAAGCATGGACTATAGCCCATGGTTTTGATCGATTTTGGGTGTTTTTCACACCTTTTTCAAAATGATGAAAAATTCAAAAACCTTCAAAAATAGGTGTTTATGACCAAAAAGCATGGACTATAGCCCATGGTTTTGATCGATTTTGGGTGTTTTTCACACCTTTTTCAAAATGATGAAAAATTGAAAAACCTTCAAAAATAGGGGTTTTTGACCAAAAAGCATGGACTATAGCCCATGGTTTTGATCGATTTTGGCTCATTTTCACACCTTTTTAAAAATTATGAATTATTTATGAAGAATGCCAAATAGGTGATTTTCGGCCATTTTGGGGCAAAAAGCATGGACTATAGCCCATGGTTTTGATCGATTTTGGCTCATTTTCACACCTTTTTAAAAATTATGAATTATTTATGAAGAATGCCAAATAGGTGATTTTCGGCCATTTTGGGGCAAAAAGCATGGACTATAGCCCATGGTTTTGATCGATTTTGGCTCATTTTCACATCTTTTTAAAAATTATGAATTATTTATGAAGAATGCCAAATAGGTGATTTTCGGCCATTTTGGGGCAAAAAGCATGGACTATAGCCCATGGTTTTGATCGATTTTGGCTCATTTTCACATCTTTTTAAAAATTATGAATTATTTATGAAGAATGCCAAATAGGTGATTTTTGGGCATTTTGGGGCAAAAAGCATGGACTATAGCCCATGGTTTTGATCGATTTTGGGTGTTTTTCACACCTTTTTCAAAATGATGAAAATTTTTAAAACCTTCAAAAATAGGTGTTTTTGACCAAATAGCATGGACTATAGCCCATGGTTTTGATCGATTTTGGCTCATTTTGACACCTTTTTAAAAATTATGAATTTTTTTTAGGGAATGCAAAATAGGTGATTTTTGGCCATTTTGGGGCAAAAAGCATGGACTATAGCCCATGGTTTTGATCGATTTTGGGTGTTTTTCACACCTTTTTCAAAATGATGAAAAATTCAAAAACCTTCAAAAATAGGTGTTTATGACCAAAAAGCATGGACTATAGCCCATGGTTTTGATCGATTTTGGGTGTTTTTCACACCTTTTTCAAAATGATGAAAAATTCAAAAACCTTCAAAAATAGGTGTTTTTGACCAAAAAGCATGGACTATAGCCCATGGTTTTGATCGATTTTGGCTCATTTTCACATCTTTTTGAAAATTATGAATTATTTATGAAGAATGCAAAATAGGTGATTTTCGGCCATTTTGGGGCAAAAAGCATGGACTATAGCCCATGGTTTTGATCGATTTTGGCTCATTTTCACATCTTTTTAAAAATTATGAATTATTTATGAAGAATGCAAAATAGGTGATTTTTGGGCATTTTGGGGCAAAAAGCATGGACTATAGGCCATTGTTTTGATCGATTTTGGGTGTTTTTCACACCTGTTCTTTTTCAAAATGATGAAAAATTTTTAAACCTTCAAAAATAGGTGTTTTTGACCAAAAAGCATGGACTATAGCCCATGGTTTTGATCGATTTTGGCTCATTTTCACACCTTTTTAAAAATTATGAATTTTTTTTGAAGAATGCAAAATAGGTGATTTTTGGCCAGCTTGGTTCAAAAAGCATGGACTATAGCCTTTGGTTTTGATCGATTTTTGCTCATTTTCATACCTTTTTAAAAATTATGAATTTTTTTTGAAGAATGCAAAATAGAGGTACGTAGGAAACTATAAAGTCTTGGGTGTATGGCACCTGGTAAACAGCGTGAGTGATCCCCTTTGCTGGTTTGAATCTGTGAACGTTGCTGACAAGGATGGTAACCTAAGAAATAGCAATGAATATATATTCAGCCCGGGTTGTTGAGAATATGTTGTTCAGGTAAGATTAGGAATTTGCCTTCATCGGTAAGGGTAGTTCAGGTTGAAGAATCTCTCCAGAAAGATGGCGAAAAGCTTTCTCGATTCATACTTATAGGATTTAACTACATTTTTTGTTGTTCTTGTGCCCTTAGGAATTTCCAGCTAATCTGCTTTAAATCTTAGTAAGATCCTTTTTTTGCTTCCATAGTGTGTCATGATAGGAGGTACACTATATATAGGACACACGAAGTATTAACACGAAAATTCTATATTTTTGAATGAAGTTGAATGAGTGAAATTTTAGATGTTATTGAATCAAAGAATGATTATTCCCGCTAGAAAAAAATACGTAATCCTTGTAAAGAATAACTCGTAATTTCTGTTTACGACTGCGTTCAGTAACCCATGGATGTGTTCATAACATTTAATAGTTAAAAAATTACATTAAAAAAAAAACGGGGGGGAGGGGCTTGACGGGCTGGATATTCAATGGACCAATCAGCTTGTAACCTGAAAGTAATAAATCAGGTATGATGAAATTTAACCCATTATACTAAACCATCTTCTCCCTCCCCCCCTTCTCCTCCCCCCCCCCCCCCTCCTCCTGCCCCCTCAAAAAGCCATCCATCTCTCATACTGGGGCTGTTATTCAGCATATTGTAAAATCACGAGTCTACATTGGAGATCAAACTTTCCAAGGAAAGAAGGTTGAATTAAAGTTACGTATACATACTTGGTGTAACTGGGACTGCATGTTCCAGGGTAAAGTCCGACACAAACAACGTGAGCTCCTTGTTCTCATACGATTCCATTATACTTGTTTCTGGTTCGATGTTGTACTTTTCTTTCAATTGCTTGATCGGTCTGATCAATATAAATCGCACCAACAAATGCCACACGATGTACATTAAAGTGTTCTGCGTTCGTTGCAGGAGATTCATCTTAGAAGGATTCCCGGACAAAGACAGAGGTACGTAGGAAACTGTAAAGAATGATTCGTAGGGGGTCAAAGGTGATATTTGTCTCAGTGACATTGGACAGACTTCAATCCTCTTGAGACCAAGATACTCGGCAACTAGAGGACCGCAGATCATTGTAGCATCAGTGATGATGACATCAAACTCCTTAAAAGGATCCAGTAGTTTTGTATCGTTCAGTAATGCCTCACAGAACACGCGTTGTACCGTTGGTGCACTGGTGTTAGATCCTGAGAACAGCTCCTTGAAGAAGCCATCCTTCATGGCGCTCACCACATACTCTTTTTCCATAAAGTCTTGGGTGTATGGCACCTGGTAAACAGCGTGAGTGATCCCCTTTGCTGGTTTGAATCTGTGAACGTTGCTGACAAGGATGGTAACCTAAGAAATAGCAATAGATATATATTCAGCCCGGGTTGTTGAGAAGAATGATTAGTAGTTCAGGTTGAAGAATCTCTCCAGAAAGATGGCGAAAAGCTTTCTCGATTCATACTTATAGGATTTAACTACATTTTTTTGTTCTAGGGCCCTTAGGAATCTCTAGCTAATCTGCTTTAAATCTTAGTAAGATCATCATATCTGCTGAATGTTTCGTTTTCAACATGGAAACTGGTTGATTGGGGAAGAATTCGCTAATATTTAGCTTCTATTCAAGATGGCCGCTACGAATCTCATCAATCCGGCGTGCGTTGGTTGATGGGACTGATTATATTTTCAATCACGTACGTAATCATGCTTTGTGCTCCTAATCAGATCGCTTGCTTGGTTGGAGATGATTTTCAGAATATGCAGTACGTAAGTCCAACGCTAGTTTACATCCGATTTCAAAATAATGCAAACTTTTAGAATTTTTTTTGTAAAAACATAAATTTCGCGTCTTTTTGAGTGTGGGCTTGTGACGTACGTCATTAAAGTTTTTACGATCAAGCGAACGAATGAAATTTCATGTAGTTGGTTTCAGATCTAAAATTGTTACATGATTTTGAATTAAGTCTCTAAAGTTTTTTTTGTAGTTGTCCCACGTCGAATGCGAATAATTTGATGCGAAGACTTTGTACGAATCGGAGAACGGTTTTTAAGCTTACAGAAGCCTTACAATGTTCAATTTAAAAATCATATTGCAATCTGAAAACAGATTAAAGGTCAAATAAACAACTGAAATTAAGAAGTTTACAATACTTACTTGGTGTCCTCTGCTGACTAACTCTTCTGCTATTCTCTTCATTCCAATGTACTGGCTTCCTCCAAACAAGGGGTATCCAACTATCTTAGCTGACTGTGTTGGTTGGATATCGAGGACAAGAAAGTGAAATAAGAAGCAAAGAGTTACTCTCACAAACACCGCCATGTTGAGGTGAATAACGATTGTCATGCAGTGTTACGTTCCTTCTGTATCTAAGCGACACGTAGCAAGTTGAAGCATTTAAATGGCTTCCCATTGTTTTGTGTGTCTCTTGCGGTAATTGTTTTGCACAATAAATAAAACCCGTTGTTATAGCAACAAAAATGATGCTTTGAGAAGCTAGTGGAAGCTAATGAATGGGAAATGAAACGGATGGTTAATTTTTTTAAATTTCTCCCTCCCATCTATATCTTCCCTATGACGTCACACTACACCGAATGATGAACGAAAGACTTACTTTTGTTTACAGATATTTACTTCGTGTATTATAATTTTTTTGCTTCCTTAGGGTGTCATGACAGGTGGTACACTATATATAGGACACACGAAGTATAAACCCGAAAATTCTATATTTTTGAATGAAGTATTGAATGAGTGAAATTGTAGATGTTATTGACTAAAACATTATTCCCGCTAGAAAAAAAAAACGTAATCCTCGTAATTCCTGTTTAAGACAGCGTTCAGTAACCCATGGATGTATGTGTTTCCTGACGAACGTAAACGTGTCTAGAAAAGCTTGCTTCTGATTTAGTAGATAGTGAATCTCATAACATTTAATAGGTAAAAAAAATACATTAAAAAAACCCAAAGTTCTTAGGTATTCACGATTCAATCCAATTAAGAAAGAGTAGAAAGATTATCAGAACATTCCAGTAATATAAACTAGCGCGAAGGTCAATGAGTCTTGACCTTTTTGTCCCTTGACCGACAACACAGCCAACAAACAAACCTGACCGTGTACTTGATCAACAAAATCATTCCAAAAACTATCAAGACCAGGAAAAGTACCACATCGACCAGGAAGTACTGGTACCAGGCAAGTTGAGAAGAGTAGGGTCGTAGATGTGCAAGACTACCATGTCTAAGGGTGTATTCTATCCAATCAGCTGCCTCCTGTGCTGGGCTACGAGGGCGGTCACTAAGCAGACCAGAAATTCGCCGAGCGTTTTCCTTGAAACTGAAAAAAGAGCGGGAAAACTTAGTCACATATTCAGAGAATCTGTTGAAAACGGATAGAAAGTAGATACCTTGGTTCTTGGATGATTCGTTGTATTGTATTGTACATATCATCAGCCGTGAGGGTATGGTAGTCTAGCCTCAGTCCCAGACCTCTCTCTACCAGCAGCTCAGCGTTATCGAACTGATCTCCAAATAAGGG